>JAQGAF010000312.1:0-57981 GCA_034687865.1 Kryphioiulus occultus
TCAATCTACACGTATTTTGAAATACATTTCAAAATGCATTCTATATTATGTATTTCGAAATGCATTTCTTTTCCATGTGGGTATGGTAGAACTAAAATTGCTTTGCGAAGTAATAGTATTCCAAACGAAGTCAATTTTCTCTAATTTACTTTTATTCCATATGCGCTTCCAATATCACTGATTGCTGCACTTAAATTTCATAGTTTATCAGAAATCATGCATGATAGAATGGCTATTTGTGGCCGATTTATGTCTTCGCCCATGGTCATCGCATATGCACTTGGAATTGCTTCTGGCTAACTTTGCCCATTTGCTAAATTACATTTTGATCTGTACACATCTCCTTCTTGTGCTTAATACAAGTTAGAAACATCATTGCAACCGCTGTTATTCCCTGTTGGCCCACTGTTGGTAGTCGTTCTGATCACCTTGTAATGAACGTGTACGTCACATGCACTTTTTCGGTATTGATCAAGCTTACATTGCGTGTGGTTTTGTTTGCAATGCATATGAAACCGATCAATTGACTTAATTCAATGACAGCCATAGTTGGGATGGCAACCCTCATTGTAACCGTATTGTAATACCAGTGACATTAAATAGACATTAAAGGACATGTGGCGCAACAGTTTTGAATTATGCAGCCATAGTTTGGTGTGAACTGTCATAAAAAGTCTGGTTTTGGACCCTGTTGCTCTGATCATTTTAATGCCTTGAGTGAATCACACGCTTTTGGGAGACCTGACAATGCCAAATTAAGGGCCATAGGGTGTATCTGAATAGGAGGCACACTAATAAAATTCAGCTGTAGGCCTGTGACTCCATATTATAATCATCATTTCATAAATATATTCTGCAGGCTTCTTGACTGAAGGCGCCATGTTGGGGACATTGCCTCCATCCTTATCTCGTTTGTACGCAGTTTAATATCAGATATAGTATTATTATGATGATTTAGTAAAATGGTTTCATTAACTTTCCCCATAAACCTGGCTCTTTGGATGCTCGAAGCCTGATAGTAATTTGTTGGGGCTAATTTTATGGCGAAAAAAAATGCCAGACATTAATGCAGTCTGCCCAGGGATATATTTAATATCACTAACCATTATTGACTCACTAAATCCCAATGATGGATTATGGGTGGATTTTATACAGCCAATTCCTGGTATCGCTGGTCATGAACCTTTAAGCCACAATGTGGATTAGTGCCTTTGCTGATTACAATGTGGATAAAATTAGGAGGAATTTTGAAATGCACCTGTTCAAAATGCCATTTATGCAGAGGAAAAAGTTGTTTATTTGGTTTGATAACTGTGAGAATAATTATAAATTTGAAATGTGGTGTGAAATAAAGTTCCAGTTAGGCATTTAAGATTATTATTTTGAATGACATGAAATGGGAAATTAAACTTTTCAACAGTATTTTTCCAATTTTTAATCAGGTTAAAATTTCTTTATAACTGCTCGTACGCCTCGTATTTATATATTTACATTTTTTTGAAAAGCAAACTTTTTGCACTCTGCAACACCCATTTACATCAAATGACACATTATGTGGATTTAATATAGTGTTCCCTCTGAACCTGGGAAAGTCAGGGGGGTTTCCTAATTTTTAATTATAATTTCAGTGCAGAAAGTATTTCATACATCGGTTATGGCGTGTACTTTGATTTTATTTTGCAAAATGAAGTAAACCCCCAATATGGTAGACGGTTTAATTCTAAATATATGGCTACATTAACACGATGTCGAAATTGACTCGTTATTAAAAATCAAAATTCGAAAATGAATTCCTAATGCTTTAATGTTGGGTGAATTCCTATATAATACAAATTCAATAATTATACCATCCTAATTGATGGCCATATTCATTAAAAACATTATTTATATGCAATGGTCGATGGGGAACCCTAAAGGTCAGGAGATTTTATGTTACGAAAGTTTTGGGAACCCGGTTTAATTTTATTTACAATTGGGTGTTGTGTAACAAATCGGCGCCTAGTTTACAAAGCTTCGCCATTGGTCGATGCCTTCCAAAACCCCAGCGCCATCTATGTTGCCTTCTGCGCAACTGGTACGTCTTGTACTGCTTACAAGTTAGGATTTCCCTTAACGCCTTCAGCTTAAGCTTGGGTCATTTTGAAATTCGCTTATTTTCAACAGTGATTTCCAGTCTTTTTGGCCACAACTGCGACCGCCACAAAAGTGTGAATAGATTTCCCATTTCGTCAGTTCATTCTTGCCTTAGCGTTAATCTGTCCCTCGAATCCCCAGTAGCAGATGCGTCCTGCATTCCGTAATGGCTTTCTACGACTCTCGCCCCTTTTGCACTTTACTGAGTAAGCTTCAAGCAAAATTAAACACCAAATGTTGTGTCACCGAGGGTGGACCCCCTCGTCATGATTTCTGCGTGTCACATAAAAAGCCCCTTGTAAATGCCTGTCGACATTTACTTCTCCTCCGCCATATTCTCTGCAGCCGTCTAGCACATTGGAGCCCTAGTTAGTATCTGAAAATTCACTCCAATTTCAATCATTTTCCCTCTTCACCCACGGTACATCGTATATATTTGATGAGAGCAGATCTCAAATTACTAGACGTCGGACCCATCTAGCTGGGCATCGCAAAAGTGCATTTGGAAAACGTCAAAAATGCAATTTAATTAAATCTTCTCCTTTTTAAACTGCACTGTAACGATGTAATAATTAGAGCACCTGCTAATGGTCGTTTTACACGAGCTACTACTGTAAAAGTTGATTTTGTGCCAACTTGAAAAAACGCCATCTTCGTTGGGAATTAGAACGTTCTCTTATATGGAATCTCCCGTGACTATTCAACGAATCAACGCAGATATTATGAGCGGCAAATTCAAATTCCTGCAATACAGTAACAGAACATGTCTGAACAAGTAATATCATCTCTAATATGTCAGGTACTATTCCAGACGTGGGATTCATGTTAAAATCTAACAAACCACCATAACATTATTCAAAAGAAACACAGCAGTTGTAATGCAGATAAGTTGGCAAAATATCAATCACTGAGTGAAAAATATCAAATTTACTTCCTACAATAGAAAATTTGGCGCCCCTAAGTTATTGTCTACGTATTCTGGGCGCCGAATTTGTGGGGGCGCTATGACCTGGAAAATCCCGAAAAGGTCAGGGAAAATTGATTTACCTTTTAAAAAGTCAGGGAAAATTGATTTACTTTTAAAAAATCAGGGAAATTCAACAAATCAATTGCTCAGCACAAAAATCAAGAGATGGCAAACAATTCTGTAAAAGAAATTAAGAAAGCTAAGCTCAATGTGCTGTTCCTTTGTGGACATTCTTGTTCTGCTCTTGTTTAAGTATATAACATTCAATAAATTTAGCATGCCTTACATTGACATGTCATATTATTGCATTTTCAATGGACAGAGTGGTCAGGGAAGTTAAAAATGTCATCTCTGGGTGAGGCCCCTGCACCCCACTCTCTCCAAACTAATAACCTCTCGAAACTAATGAAGTACTCAGCACTGGTTCCAATCATGTTAGTTTAGACAGGTTCTACTGTAGTAGGCAGTATTTCTGGGCTATGCTAACATAATTCCTCACTGCATTAATTGGTGCTTCCTGATTTCGTTTTGGCCCCCATGCCTTCACTCAACCGTGTTTAATTCGTGTAATGACACACACGAGTCTAATACTTGTACAGTACATGTGTTTGTAAGACAAAATCCCTCAGTGCCCTATGGTCTCAGGTACTGTACCAATTCCCATGCCCCAGGCTGTGGCAAACATGGGGTTATCGGCTGATTTTCGATCTCATCCCTTGCGTGTAAGGGATGGTATGAAAGCTTCCCTTGTGTGTACTCTTTTAGGGACATTCGTCTATTTGCTTTTTGTGTTTGTCCATCGATTAATCCCTATTTACCATTTCAAATTTGCCTTCACTTCGCTGCACGCTCGGAGTTTCTCTTCGATTTTCGGTGCATGCTGGGAATTGTCATTTATTTGCTGTCATATCAGTTTTTTATGATTATTATAATGCCTCGTGTTTACATTAAGGCATTACTTTGATTTACGATTCGGCTCGAACCGTGTTTTTCAGATGCTGCCATCCATTTGTCTCGTTGGGCTTGCCAGCGATGACACCTACTTCGACTTCATTGATAATTCATAAAATATGGCGACCATAACTTAATAATAACTGACCTTTTACTTAATTTAATTGAACGCTTCGAAACGACTTGGCGATGGGGAAAGTTTTCGCAGTTCAAATGGTAAAATCAAAGTTATTTATTTGGCTGGCAACGCCTATTTCCTTATTTAAATTATATGGCCAGGAATAATTGTCGTTTTAACACACGCCACATGCACCTATAATCGTAACAATTAAATGTTTAGCTCAGGTTTGCAGTTGGAAAAAATGGGTTGCGAATATATTTTTGCCGTTTGTTACGAGGTGACTGGACTTTCCTAAAAGTGCGCAAATCCTGGAAGAGTCAGGGGAGTTAAATTGAATATTCGACCAGATATCCATATATGCATTAAGTCGATGCATGCAAAAAATATATTCTGAGATGTGGCATGAAAACATACAATGGCTTATAAAGGAATCCTAGCCTTGTGCAGTTATCCTGTAAGTGTGGTTTAAAGTGTACATTCGTGCATTAAGCTTTAAGGATGATTTTCAGCGTGTTTAGTGTCCATTTCACAAGTTTTTCATTTGAATACCGTATTTCTTGCGCACATTACGACATAAAAATAAGAAAGTGAGGACGGGGAACTCGATAAGATTGCACTGTACGTTTTCCGGACCAGTTCTTCTTGACAATGCAACTTTATGCAAAATTTGAACGGTTTTACCGAAAATAATGACACTGCAGTCATTCTCGTATATACGGTGTATTCTTTTTTCATGTCTTTCCTTATAGCCATATACTCGTATTTTTATAATCAGCAGGTACTATCATACACGTTGAACGTCTTTTCACTGTTCGAAATGCAGTATTTCTAGCTCTACTCTTTTAAAAAGTCCTTAAAGTGTACGTTTTGTACGTTCTGGGGTTTGTTTTTACGACCGATTCAATCTCAGCACAGGCACTTTTTAGCCATACTTTAATTTCCCATTTCGTCACTTTATTCACAGGTCCATATCTATATGGACTTAGCTTTTTTCGTTTGCAGAAGTGTAAGAGGCTAATTCGAAAAGTTGAAGACCTAAGTACTGTACATGTAAGTGAGGCATGATTCGGTGAAACTCAGTGTGGGGCATTCAGCCATAAACTCGAATTTGTTAACATGCAAATCAGTAATATAATGTATTGTACATGTACGTATCGCAAATACACTGTAGTATCTTTCGTATGCTGCACAAAGATTCGTCCTTGGCAATGATATCAAAACTCAAAATGTGTGTACAGTAGAAACTCCAAAGTTGACATCCTCCGCATGTTGACCACCTCCCTATGTTGGTCACATTTTAACTGATCGCACGGTCATCACATTAACTCAATGGAAAGGGGGGACCTCTACATGTTGACCACTTGAACTATGACACACAACAGTAATTTCTCTCTGTATGTTGACAAGCATAGTCTCAACATGTAAAGGCGCGGATTATTACATTTATTGTGTGCTTGAAAAATGTACACTGTACACCCCTGAACAGTAACTGTCTATGGAAGTACAAGGGTTCATTTTCAACCACTTCAGTACCCCTACTGTACTGGACGTGTAGTTGCAGCACATTATCAATACTGGTACTGTATTACTGTATGAACATTTTATATTCATGAATGATGAATGATTACTGTAAAATTGTAAGTACATGCTGTTCACGGAATTAAAATCCTGTGTCAGTACAAGCCTCGTTCTATATGTTGTCCAGTTTACGACAGTCCCTTGGGTGGTCAACTTACAGAGGTTCTACTGTACTTCGATATACAAACAGTCCCAGCATTTACACTGATAAAGCGAGCTTCTCATTGCCTGGCGGTTAGGGGCAACTTCATCAAAAATTACATCGTTAGGTGAGATAGGGCTAGGTTAAATACGCAAAAATTGAACAAATAATTGATTCGTTCCATCTAAGGATCGCAAACCATAAAATAAAAATAAACAGCGGAGCAATTCAGTCTTTTGAGTAAGGGTATCCTTCATAAGCAAACTCTTTTATCGTAAACTCTGTTCCCAACAGTGCTCTGACAGTCTCTGTAGAGCTGGCAAGCGAGAAAGGGGGATGAAAAATTATTTGCAAATTATGGCATTACCGTATAATCAATAGGGTACAGATTCACTCCCCATAAAGCCCCGTCGTCTTCCCTTATTTAAACCAATATATATCCGCCATTGGAAACCTGCCAGAAGCAAGGGCTAATGGGGATGGATGTGACAATGACTTTGAGGATTCGGCACTAAAGGAGTCCTCCACGAACTCCATGCAAAATGCTACTGAAAAAAATTCCAATTCTGAGTATGCAAAGCACATCGCTACACGTCACTCTGTCTACAGCGCCATAATAAATACAGTCCATGATTCCATATGAAATTTGTGCGAGGCAGCAATTTCCAACCGAGCTCGCCTTACGTACAATAAAACTGCATGATTGATAGGATAACTCCCTATAAACGTAGGTGCACGTGCCAGTGTGGATGACAAAGAGGTATTCTGGGACATGGGGGAACAAAGAACTCGAAAGTACCAACTGTATGATGGGAAAGTACTACTCGCGGATTTGGTGGTAAAACCAGTCTTTCGTAAAGCATTATTCATCGAAGAACTATGACCATAATGACATTGTTGCTGACATCATCTGCATTCACTCGCTGCATTATTGGCTATTAGCGACAACCAAATTACTTTTGGTCTTATGTATTTTGAGGGGTGAACTTCGATATAGTGCCTGCTATTTAATATTCATATTCCAACTCTACTTGTCTAGTGTACAAGCATGACACGTGTTCTAGCTGCTTTATTTCTTGAGATTGGACGAATAGATTATTTGTTCGATTTTTTATGTGTAACCTAACCCAAACTAGCCTAACAATGTAATTTCTAATTTAGCTACCCCAAACCGCCAGGCAATCTCTGTCAGCATGCATGCCCTAAGGAGAAGCCCACTTTATCATTGTGAATGCTGGGACTACTTGTACAGTACATCGAAGTACACACATTTTGAGTTTTGATAACTCAGTTCCTTGTTCCTAACCTGGGGTACATGACTATCCGTTGGAAATAGTACTAAATGTAATTTTCTAACTAAAATCCATTGCAATCATTAAAATCTTTCATTTTTGCCATATTAAGCGTTCACCTCGATTCATTTTTGGTAGCCTGATAATTTTTAAGTGATCCCTAAATATTTCCATCGTATTGAGATTTCACAAGCACTAATGAAGCCATGCTTAAAACTCATTGCAAACTGTGTTTCGGATAACATTTTTTAAGATGTCGTCTAAAGCTAATTCCCCCATTTTCGCAAAAATTAGGAATAGACCATTTTTATATAGATTTTATAAAATTGTCGACTATGACATTCCCATTTCTGCGAAAAAGTTCTGAAAATCGGTATTCATTGACTGTATTCATCGGTATTCATTTACTGATTGTAGGGTACTGAGTTGAATTGAATTGAATTGAATCGTTGGCAAAAAATGAGCTCCCTCCTTGTTCGGATAAACGACTATCACTTTCATCTTCAATAATTGGTAATATTGTTTTTGGGTTCTCTCCTATCATGCCTCGTGCACCAGTAATGGACTTTAATAACGCTCCTGTTATCGGCTGCGATATACGATATGAAGTCTTGGATAAGTTAATTAAAGGGCAGATATTCTTACCAAACAAGATTATTTCGGCCGGGAAAACAAACTTCATCAATTATATTAATTGGATCCAATTTCGCTTTCTCGAGAAACTGTAGACATTGGTTGTTTGGGCAGAGCTTTATTGTTTTAAAACTTAGTCGCTTGCCTTCATCTTCTTGGGATGTCTTACTGAAATATCAGATTATTTTCTGTATCCGAACGAGTCGCTGAATTCTGCTTCAGTTGTGATACAGTAATGTTGGATCCAGAATCGTTAGCTGTAATGAATTCTAGGGAAATATTTTGCTTGGGTGCCAGCCCTGTGCTTTCTGAATACGTTTCTAGAATTCTAACACGGTGGTAACACTTAAGAGCTGCTAACAATTCATAAATGACAAGAAAGAAATAAACCAGTGTTTATGGGCACCATTAAAAGCAAATTCCAATGCAACTATAATTTAACGACAAGAAAATTGCGGCGATTGATATTTTTCCATTTGCATATGGAAATTAACGTCATTCCAACTACATTTGCCATAAAACAACCAAGGTCGTAGCAATGTTTTATTCAAGACATTGGCAAAGGATGGAAATTTCACGTGCAATTTAAAAGTAATCTCAAATCGTTGAGGCATGCCCCAATTGCCAACATGGTAATGTACATAGCCAGATTTAAAATATTTCCTGGGTTGAATTGCCACAATCAATTTTTCCTTCTGAAAGCAAAGCTTATTTCCTTCGAATGAAATCAAATAATGGTTTGATGAGTAATCGGGCCGTCAACCATTGACATTATTAATATCGAGTTTTGAAATGAAAAGTGTGAAATCGCTGAAATGACATCTGGGTGTTTCATACGAGACGTACTGTATGCGTGAGAAGGATGTAAGCTTATTTAGGTTGTCAATGACAAATTCAACTTCATGGAGCTGTGGGAAGCTCATCTGCTAAGTGGCTTCACTTTACAGCTTGGAGTATGAATTTGAGATCATCGAATTTAAGAAGTTATTTTGTGATGGTATATAGAGTTTATATCCTACCATGTGCAGGGTGTTTTAGAAACAATTAGACTATGTACGTATAAATTTGACGCTGCTTCGGCATTTTGTTGGTGGTCTGTCAAACTCTGCAAAGTCATGGAAAATCTGGAAATGTCAGGGAATGTCATTGAATTTATCGTGTTGGAGCCCTGGGAATGATGTATAACTAATTGATCTAAATGCTAAATTGAAATTAAGGCTACACAAATGTTGAAGCAGCACCAAATTTAAATCACCCCGTATATGAATGAATAAGGATATTTAATTTTTCTTCATTTCTTGTTCCTCCTTGTTTCCTACATATACATGTACACGTTTATTTTTCATTGGTGAATTGATGGCAGTGTTGCTTGGCGCATTTGAGTAAAGTTTGCAAGAATCGATTAATTCGATAAAAGAATCCAGATACACATGTAGTGGATTTTGAATTTGGCTTTATCTGCGCATTATGTGGCGCTTTTATGGCGCTTTCGTTGGCGCTGATTTTGTTGACCACCGCGCCGTGCAGATTTGCTGACTAGGAAATCTAAATTTTATGCAAATCCCTTCGGTTTGCCTTTTACTGCTTAATTCCTAATCTGTTTTTAGTTTCCGACCAATACAGACTTCATTAGCATGCATTTACGCGTTTAAACGCTTTGCCAGGCTCACGTATTGCTCGTAGCTACATCATGTGCATAGAAAATGAATTTCTGCTCGACTTTGCGCACTTTGTTTACTTATCGACTTTATTATGCACCTCCGAGCATATTGCGGGCCTATCAAAGCGGATGATCAATAAGGATTGAGTGTCGCACGCAGAAATTCAGCGCAACTGCGCGCAATAACTGAGAGATAAACTTTTAATGTCTGCTGGATTTGAATGAACACTTGTCATTCGAATGTCTTATGTTGGAAACTTAATTCTTGACACCCTACGTGTTTTAAGTTGAAATTTTAAAATTGACATCAGGGTGGCAAACAAGTCCTAAAACACCCTATACATTGTGTTGTCAAACTACATGTACCTGTACTGAGTTAAAGGCTGACCCAATACCTTCGTACAGATGCAGTTTGACACCACTTTTTCTCTTGATTACTGCAAAAGTGTGTTTGAAACTGTTTGAAAAAATCCTAGTTTTATTAAAAAAAGTTCTAAATTTCCTAATGTCCTTAAGTTTGCATCCTTGCGACATTGACGGCCATCTTGGAATTTGTTCTTGAAGGCACAATTCTTCCATGCTGGCAAACATCTAGTACAAAATAGCTGATGACAAGTTGTCAGGGAAAACTAATTTAGAATTTAATTCTAAGTACAGATGTATCTCAATCAGAATGGCTGACATGTCTTGGGAAATTAAAAAGTGTCAGGTAATGCAGGGAATTCGAGAAAATTCGTGAAATTGTCTATTCTAGGAATGTCAGAATAATGGAGATAGTTTATATCAGCTAATTGATAGTCACCATCTTTCATGTGGAGGAAATGTCAGGGAAATTGACCTTACAATTGACCAGGTATTTGGCTAATTCAAATTAAAGCAATTCTCTCCATAATTAAAAATTATTTTTTGAAATATTTGTAATAAGGGTAGGACCATTATGAGCACTCTGTATATTAATGGTGCACAGATTCTCGAGCCTCGAAATCGCTTTTGGATGAATAATGCATTTTTTCTCGACTTTCTAACGCACTTAGTTTGAATTCGAAATTAATTTTTTTAAATAAAACTGCGAATCAATTAAAGAACGCCGGATATTTATTACCGATAAATGTAATTTCTTTACTGTACAGGGACATGTATGTGACTTTAAAATGCATTGACGTCTTCATCTGGATATTTGTTGTAATTTTAATTCTCCTTGATTTGATGCCCCAAGCCAGGAGGCTCGCTGTATGCTAAATCGGCAAACAATTTTTCCACATGGGTAAATTTTGTTTGTCGCATATGTCCACGAGCTATTCAGTTGTGTACGTGAAGCTCAATTTTTGCTACACAGAGAAGTTTGCTTTCTAACCCCCATATATACGAAATTGCAGGCTTCTTGTTGTTTCTGCTTTTTCTTGTGTATTTAGGCGTCTGATTTTGTTGTTTTCCCGTTCACGTGATTTGTTTTCTTTGCCAAACTTGTTTCTGCGGTGCCAGACGCGTTTTCTTGCATTTTGCTTTTCATACACCAGCGTTTTGCTGAATTCGCCTACAAATCACTTCTTGAACTTCATGATGGCAGAATGTAATTCTCCTTCTGCCTTATTTGTATGCTGCGGGACTGCCAATGTAGTTCTGATGGGACACACCGATAAGTTGGGAGTTTTTTTTTGGTAACATCCACCCCCGTCCTCATCCTAAGGGCATCCCTTGCGTGTGGCTACATGCTAAATGGACGTTTGAAACATTAACCCTGTACTGTAGTTTCTTGCGAATTTGAGGTGGTAGAAAGTTTTAAGTTCACTTTGTCTAAACTTTAAAAGTTTGCATGGCACCACATACTACCATTATGCCAAAAAAAAACAAATTCCATGAAATGGCGAGATAGAATATTCCTGATTGAGAATAAATTATGAAATTTTATTAATCTGTTGTTAAATTTCCAAAAAAACATTACAATGTCATAATTACGGTGTCATAATAAACATCCAAAAAACACTTAACTTGTGAACCAAATACATACTGTACGTGTTAGAAAAAAAAACTTTAGAAGTTCTATCTTTTGTTTTCAAAATTTTGTCCTTGCAACTGTTTTTTTACATTTTGTAATTAGCCATTTATTTCTCTTTAAGACTTGGTATTTACGCAATATCAAATTTTGTAATGAGGGCAGGACTTTCTGATCGCCCTATAGTTTCTGTTATAGATAGTAGCTTTGCTTTGATTTGAAACCATTTCACTTCTTTATGAGTTAGTATACATGTATAGGCAATATTAAACTTTGTAATGAGGGTATGGGCTTTAGAAAAGTTGCACGTTCAACGTAAACTTCGAGAAATTCTCAATGATTTGATTGATTTCAGCTGTGACCTTCAGTGGTGCCAAACATTTAAGGAGACCCACTCTGTTTGTTCAGATTTGCATAAATTGGGCTAATTAATACGCCAGCTGGCATTTAATGCAAATTGTGCACTGTCGTGTCAGGTGATTTGCCCACTAATTTCCCCGTAAAGCTGATCACTAGCACCAGATCCATATATACATGTAGGATAAGAGATTTTGGGGTATGCAGCTAGGTTGAAGACGATGTTTGTATACAAGTCTGAAGGAGTTTTTGTCCATGTTATTGCTGTTTACTTTCGTCCAGGTGTTCCTCCTCTTGGGGTTTTGATTTTCTGGTCCATTGTTTGCCTATTGTAACTTTGCCTTCGTGGGCAGGTACGGTTTCTGTTTTGATTCACACTGGGGAAAGGTTAATAACCATTTTCTTCGTTTTTTCAACCAATCACCCAGTAATGCTTATTGAGTCTACATAAGGGTGGTTGGAAAACAATCTCTCTTGCATGAGTTTTCCATCTAACGTCTCTGTTGGGATAAGCCGAATATCTTCATTTTGTTTGTTCGCTTAATTTGGACTTTGGAAATTTAATTACTGTTGGTGGTTTAGGGCTTTATTAATGATAGCTCGAATATGCTTTTCTCCTCAAAATCCTCGGTAGTTTCCTTCTCACTCGACTAGCCCTACTAATAATCTCTTTACTTCCACCAATTATTGTCGCACTTGAGTAATTCTGCGGAGTTATTTTGGTGGCAAAATTAAGGAGCTAATGAGCATGGCTGCATGTGTAAGTCCCCACTGATGTAAGCCGGCCTCAAATGGCAAGGCAAATTTCTTAAGTGCACGGAAGTGCCAACCGACCCAGCCTTAGAAAACAATTTGCATTGTTTTAAGTCTCCAGCAACTTGTACGCTGTTAGTTAAGACGAAGACTAAATATGCGTGATTATTAAAGAAGCATCCGACTGCGAGTAATAGGATTTCGGGCTGAATTTTGATTCTGACAAAATTGGGCTTGCAGATAATAACCGCAAGGCCAAGTTTCGAAAGGAACAGAAGCAGTTCCAGAGAATGGATGCATGATCAAAGTAAACTCAGTGTTGTGAAACTAACGCTAAATTGATTTATAGCAACAAGAAAGTATGCAAAAAGTTGAAACTTTGGTATGGTGCCTGCTACAAATGACAAGTATACAAGTAGCATCTTTCGTATCGGTCGGAATTTATCATTTTGATTTTTTTGTGTTTGCCTTGCCTAAACTGAGCAAACAATATGATTTCTGGTTGCTGCCCCTGACGGCCAGGCAATCACTGCCAGCCTGCGAGCCTTTAGGAGCAGCCCATTTTATAATGTTGTCTTGTACTCGTGCAGGGACTATGCCGAATACACTCAGCTATTTGTTCCAAAATCACGTTCATTTTCACGTGCCTCTAAAACTCCTCCCAATTAGTTGCTTTTTCTTAAATGGAAATTAACATGACTGTTATGATATTGGGACGCCATTGAAATGAACCTTAAATAACTTTCTGAAACTACTGCATAAAGCTAGATTGATCCATAAGCTTAGCTACAATAAAGTATAATTATGCTGATGTAAAGTATACAAATTTGTTATAGTGCCTACTCAAAATGTGTAGTAGGCCTACACAAGAATATCACCTGACCTGGCTGTCAGAATTTATCATTTTTAGTGTTTACCCTAACCTAAACCGACCAAACAATGTAATTTCTGATTTCGGCCCCACACTGTCATTCAATCACTGCTAGCTTACGAGCCATTAGAGGCAGCCCAGTTTTTCAATGGTGCCTTATGTAGGTGCAGGGACTGTGCAGAAATACTCAAATGATTCTTCCAAAGTTGCACTGCTTCCATGACATTTTTTTTCAATTAATTGCGTTTTTCTTTAATGGAAATTAACGGCACTGCTCTAAAACTTTCTGGACAGGCCAAACCATGGCTGAAAAGCATATACTGGTTGAAAAATGTGGGCTTGGGACGCCATTGAAATTAATTTTCAATATAAAATCCTCGCATTTAATGAAAGCTTGTATCTGGCGATGAACATTGAACCCGGTCGTCCACGACATGGCAGATTTCCGTTTTCAATTTTGATCATTTGGCTACAAGGTGAAAATGTGCTGGTCTCCAGAGATGCTCGCTAGAATTACTCGTGATCAATCTTACGTGACATATTGGACTCGAAGATTTGGCTTTTTGTCGAGGAATGATATCTTATTACTCCATAGTTGGCCATCATGCATGTCATGTATTTCCGTCCAGTGAATTGCTTGGCAGCAATCACGAATGAATGTCGTCTATATCTCCGAATGAAAGAGCAATAGCACCAATCGACCAGCTTCGGCTTCTACTGACTACTCTAGATTTTTCCAAGATTGAAAAAGATTTCTTCCTTTTTCTGTAATGGAAACAGTTGAGCTCTGCTAGCTATAGGCAGCCAAGAAGTCTATACGGGAGGCTGTAGCAATGCATTCCCCAGAATCTTTTTCAATTATGTCTTACGCTCCAACCACCATAAGCCTGGCTGCTTCAAGGAGTTATGGGCTGGGATTGAAATATTTCTTGTAGTGATTTCTCAGGTGGAAGTCATGAAATGAAATCGTCGCGAGGCAAGGACTCTTTGGGCTACACACGAGATTTGAGCACATTCTTAGCAGTAGTGTTCTGCTTTTTAAATAACCGTTAATTCGATGTATTGTAATCCTCTTACGTGAATGTCTCATGTTTAATGTGTACTTGACTGCTGGGAAAATTGATTTCTTCCTCTCCAGTCTTGCAATGCTGTGTATTGCTCTCTCTTTCCCGTGTAGTCGCAGTCGTTGAATGCTTGGGTGTACTTCGGTATAGTCCCTGTTCCAGCATAACACTATGAAGAAGTGAGCTTCCCCAAACACGCGTGTGCTGGCAGTGGTTGTCTGGCGGTTAGGGGCGGTGAAATCGGAAATTGTATTGTTAATGTTGAGGTTAGGAAGAACACAATGTCAATAGGCAAACAAATATGGTAAATGCTTAAAGCTAGTACAGGGGTCATTCGTGAATACTTGACATGTAACATATAAATTTACATGTACAGCAAATATAGTTCATGCACTGTACCGAAGTTTATCACCAACATTTGCGCTAACGAAAATACACGTCAACCACACAGTACGTATCCAGAATGTTGATTGAATTTAGATTTGGAAAAAATTATAAATTATATTGTCATCTCGTATAAAAGATTAGCACGCTATAACACGAGCGTTAGATTGGAACTTTGTACAGGGTTCATCCAGACCTGGACAACTTGGAAAAGTCAGGGAAATTGAACAAGTCAATAGTACATTTTACACAGATAATTTAGGCTTTGCGCCCCTAAAGCCTCTACACCAACCAACTCATAGCTGATGAAATTATCAATTTAAAAAAAAGTAATCTAACTTTGCTGTTTCAATTTGAAAATTTGTTCTATCTCTTGTTTATACCATAAATATGTCATATTTCGCCATTTCCAGTGATCAGGGTGGACAAGGAAATTTGCTGTAAAACCTAGAAAATTCAGGGAAGTTGACAATTTCATTTCTGGGAAAACCCTGTTATATACAATAATTTCTTCTTCAATAGCTTTACTTGGGAAGCCAACTTGGTGCTTGACAATTTTTTTTGCCACCCAAATTGCGAATTTATTTCCTAAACCTTAATCGAATGAACTCCTCGTCGTGTACCCCAGTTGACATTTTGCATTAATTTCAATTTATTAGATTCTTCGCAAAATTATCCGGATTTCCAGTCAACGCTTTTAACAGTAAAGGGTCGTCTTTTCGTAGCATTTGAGCTTTCTTCCAAATTGCTTTCTCGAGTCATTGCCTAACGATTTGTCTAACACCACACAAGTGGCTGTTCAACGTTTGTATTGCTTGATAATCTGAGCGTATAGCATCGTTGGCATTCACTTTTGAAGTGATTTTTCTACTCCAACGTTATATTGCTCAGCTCGTGTATATGTTGAATGCATAATTTGCCCTTGCATTTCTCATTGATGCTGCTTGTTTTGCTTGCACCACCATGCCTTCCAAGAAGCTGCAAAAGGGTTCTGGTAATTGAATTTCGCCTGGAATGATCCAGTTTTGATGAGTAATTTTAAGTTTACCCCATGCTGCACTCGATCGATAGTTTGTTAAAGTGTATTAACAATTCAATCTATCAACTTCTTGATTATCACTCGTTGGCTCAGGGGTCGTTTCATTTTGCCGTCCTCTTGATTTTTTTTTGCAAAGATTTGGAATTTCTCAGATTTGGCAGAAGAAAATAATTCTCGTGCAACATCGAAAAATTATAGAGCGTTTTTTTTCTCTTCGCGAATTTATTTCGCTATTGTTGCTGGAAAAAAAGTTGCAAGTTTCATGAGCCTCGTGATTGTTATGCTATGACACGACGTGCTCACGATGGACTTTTTATATCTTGTTTCCTTTTTTCCTATACACTTAAGGTCGGTCTTAGATTGATTTTATCTTATAAGTAATCGCAGCATGAAGCATAGGTGTATAAGGTCTGGTCGGGCTCTGCATGCTTGTCATTCAGCCAGAATGCTATAACTTTTCCCTTGTTCGGAAACTTGTCCCAGGGTAGTCATTGTGGTAATTATAGAGCAGAAACTACCATAACCCTTTCGAAGAATTACATGAATAATTAATGAGTTCATACAATGCTCTCTTAGTATTTGTCCATTGTTCCTTATCTCTGAATTCAATATGCTGCTTAAGAAATTTTCTAGTACTACATTTAGTACTACGAGTGCATTTCGACTGGGCTTTGATAAAATAACCCCTTCATTAGACACTCAACAATTTGTGTTGCTTACTCTTGTTGGCTGTTATAGTATGGAAGGGACATTTCAAGGTGTGGATTTTAGACATGGCTCGCTATAAGCATGTAAGTGCTTTCTGCCAAAACAGTTGCTGCGAAGTAATAACTTCTCTTTGGATATTTATATGTTTCTCTGCCATCTTAAAATCCTTACAAATACGTATGTTCTTAAAACAAGTCCTGTACAGTGTATACTGTATGTTACTAAAACAACTTGCGTCTGTGAGCTTTGCAAAATGCAATACATCAAGCACTTTGCACAAAGATGAGGCATAATGCTAAAGCCCTTTATGACCAGTTATTGGATAGGAATTTATTTTTGGTAGGAAAACTGGCCTTTAATGCACGTGTGATTGATATTCTTGACACGGCCTCGTATATATACTTAAACCAATTTCACGACGTTTATGCCATTGGCATATGCAATAACTGTCGCTGCATTATGTGAGTGATATTCTCAAGAACAACATTTAAAATCTCTACAGTATGTCGAAGTGCGTGGAACATTAAAGCGTGCCGCCATAAAGCTTTATTTATTTTTGCCAGCAATTTGCGCATTAATGTTGGTATCACGACGTTTTCAAAATCCAAAACTGTCGCTGTTCACATTAACATGCACGCCATACATGCAGCTGAATGCCAGTTTCATATGTAGTTGCAAGTTAGGACGTTGTGATTATTTTTCAATTTCCCAGTGTTTGGTTTAGAAAACGAATAAAGGCAACAAATGAAAAGATCCAGAAAGTTGTTCGTCAGTCCTATACATTGCAAACAGGCTGGACTCGTGTGTACTTTCATTAAGGTTTGTTTGCCATTGTAATGTATTAAAGTCAGACGAGAAAGTTTCACCACTATTTTCCATTTGGATAATTATAAATGTTTGCACATTTGCATACTGCACTGCGTTTTCGTAGCCGATTGTCTTCTGTATGCGCTTAATCAGCAGCTGCGACTGCAACGAACTTTTACTTTGGGACACAAAATCCCGAAAAATCGATAGCATTCCATGCCTGATTAAACCGAGGGTAACCTCTTTTGTTTGGACGAGTCAACGTAGGGTGCAGAAATTAAATTTTACACTGTCAACGTTAAATCCCAGTATATTCATTACTTACAATTTGAACCAAAGCCAAAAGCCACCAAGCGATTTTTAAGTTTCACACGTTTTCTTTTCGGGAATCAAAGCAAGAATTGGCGAACGCTATCTTAAAAAAAGGAATTCTTCATTTCCGAAACCTACATCCAAATTAAGTTAGCCATGTGCTCTGAGTTTTATATTGAACTTTTAAAGTAAATCCAGCATCCTTGATTGCACTGCAAGCTCTAATCCTGCGTATAATCAATTTTACCTAAGTAACATTTAAAGTGATCATAAACACATGTTCAGAAACTGTTTACCATATTAGTTGTTTCTCCCGACTGCCACTCAGGGTTTCCCCAGACGTGGAAAACTTGGAAAAGTAAGGGAGAATTGATTTACTTTGAAAGCCAGGAAAATTCAACAAATCCATACGTTTTGCATAGCTAGTTATTGGTATGCACAAAAATCAAGACATAGCAAGCAATTCTGTAAAGAAATATAAAAAAGCTAGTTATTGGTATGCACAAAAATCAAGACATAGTAAGCAATTCTGTAAAGAAATATAAAAAACTAATCTAAATTTGCTGTTTCCTCATGAAAATCTGTGTTCTATCTCATGGTTATATGTTATAAGCAATGACTATTGCGTTCCTTACATTGGCATGCCATATTTTTGCATTTTCTGTGGTCAGGTAAATTTGCTTTAAAACCTGGAAATGTTAGGAAAAATTGATTTACTTTGAAAAAGTGAGGAAAATTCGGCAAATCAATAACAATTTTGCATCGCTATCGTTGTTGGTCTGCACAAAAGCAAGACATAACATGCAATTCTGTAAAAGAAATATACAAAACAATATAAATTTGATGTTTCCTTATGCATATCTGTTCTATGTCATGTTTATATGTGATAAGCAATGACTATAGCATTCCTTACATTGGCATGCCATTTTTTTGCATTTTCAGGGAAATTTGCTTTAAAACCTGGAAAAGTAAGGGAAGTTGAAAATGGCATCTCTGGGGGAACCCTGTACAAATTCAATCATTATCGTCGTTATTTTTACTTAATACTGCAGGGTCTATGAGAGAACTAAAGCTCAGGGGTAAATAAACCTTTTAACCTGGAAAACCTGGAAAAGTCAGGGGATTTTTCTTACTATAGCTGTAGGAACCCTGCAATCAATTTTTTTCTTAGTCACATTTAGTTCCCAAAACACATAATGCTTAACTACAATTATATGCTCTAGCTGAAATGGCGAAATTCCATTGCTAATGTAACCTGACCACCTGAGTAGATCTTGACAATTCAACCGTGTTTTTTTATTCTCACAAAGTCAGCAGTGTACACAGATTAATTGTGTAATTTCGGTGTGTTTGGTACCATTTCCTCTTGTAACCTTTGTTGAGGTTTAGCCTTGTGGGATGGTTCAGTTCACGATGAAAATACAGGTATTTTCTTTATGGGTTTATGCTGCAAAATAACCATCGAAATTATAGGCTACGAGCTTGAGTTGTTGCTCTAAAACTGACCGCGAAATTACTATTGTAGCTTTCTCACTTACTAATTTTGCCCAACTTGCAGCCATTCATTAATTTCTAACTTGCCGTTCTTGAACTTCGGCATGCCTATATTGTATGGGTTTTGCTGCATAGCGTGATTGAAAACCATTCGCTTGGCCTGAGCTCTTTTTTGCTGTAAGCCTTACAGTATTTTAATATTATTTCGTTGGCTACCTTGCCCATAATCGTTTACGTGTGATATAAATCATAAGTTGATCATCCAAAGGAAATTGCAGGATCAGGTGGTTCTCATTCTCATTGTCGAGACTAACATGAATTGTGAATTCTGTATCCAGCGTTATGGTCGCCATCTTGGATAACCCTTTTGATACGTTACATGAAAAAATTGGTTGGATTATGACGGCATGAGGATTAAACCCTTTTCTGTGAATTTTGACAGCACTGTGGCCTGTAAAGTGAAACATACGGTGCTCGTAATTCCGTCTTTTAAAGTTATGGGCTTGTTTACTATTTCGTGTATAGCCGTTTTCTTGGAAATGTCCTATGTGTGACACTTCCCCATAATTGATGTTTCGAGAATTTTGGCGATAATCAGTGCACACGTCGTAGGCAATTTCAGCTTTAACCTTTCCGTTATCAAAACACGCCTGTTTATGCTGATTTAATTTCTCCTGATGAGATTATCGTCTAAAATAAACCGTAATTAAATTACGATTTTGAGAAATGGATTACACTCTTTTGTCATTTTGGAGGCGGGGTGGAATATGTTTTAGTTTCGAAGAATGCTTCACATTAGCAGAATACACGAGTCTTTGTAGTTGAGGTTTAGGACGCAAGAAGCGCCCTCTATGGTAACAGCAACCAGGATGTTTGTTGCTTTAATTGTGCAACCATGCAAACTACACCATTTGGTCATGCACGTGATGGTGTATTTATTATTGAAATGAAGCATTAGGTCGTCTTTCTCCTCCCAAGCCGACCTATTTGGGGTCATTTTGTTATCAGCCTGCTGAATTTGGCGAACACACGACCTTACAATGGAGATAAATTAAACACTCGTATTCTTGATTTCACGCACCGTATGTTTTCTTCACAAAAGTATTTTTTTTAGGGTAGTCCAATAGGCGGTTCGGATGTTGCCTCGTTGTTAACGTCATTAATATGTATGCAGGACGAGTAAATATTCCCAGCTAATTTATATCCACCAATGATCGTTATGTTATTTTGACAACGTCTGTAAAAGAGACATTTTTTTGGTACTGCTCATTTGGTCTCGCTGCTGGCTTTCACAAAGACGATTTCCATGGACGTGCCTTTGAGAGGGTTTAGTAATTGGCATTTTTGGAACCTAATTATATTTTATGGCATGACATGGTCAAATATGCCATCCAAATATAATTAAATACTTAACCGTGATACCAATGTAATATGGATTTTGCAAGTTTTGTCTGCTTCAGGGTTCCCACAGTTTTAGTAAAATAAAATTTCCCGGAAAACACCTGCTCTTAAATATAAAGGTGCGTTTACACTGTCACAAAACTAGTTATATTGCAAAAGTTATACAGCTAGTTTGAAAATGTGAAGTAAACTATTATTTAACATCTTGCAGAATTGATGACCCACGTAATCGAAAGGGCGTTCTACCGTATAACAAATTGTACAACAGAATTCAAAACTAACTTGTTATATTACAATGTTTTGTGATTTAGTGTAAACGCACTTTGAGGTTGAGTAATATGATAATTATTTAATTTTTATAATAAAGAAATTTACACAACATCAGCGTATCTAGGAATGCACGTTTTTAATTTGGATTTTTAATAGGGAAAATTTCGACGGTTTCTTACTGAAGCCAAATAGAACAGGAGGAACAGGTCAGCCATATTGGGGTTACATGCACAATACACTCCATAATCGATGTATGAAATTATTTCTGGATTGAAATTATAATTACAAGTTGGGAAATACCCTGACTTGTTGAAAAAATTTTTAAATTTCCCTGACTTGCCAGATTTTCCAGTAATTTACATATTCCCTGACTTTCCAAGGATTCCCAGGTCCTGTGGGAACTCTGTGCTTGCAAAATCACTTCATTGTCCATGAAATTCATGGGGCATAAAGAAACAACTACACTGCTTCAAAAATATTATTACTTCATTTTAACAAAATTTAATTGTGAGTTTGTTGTTTGGGGAATTTTTTTAAATGCCAATATAATAACACACTGACCATTTCTTGGAACAGCTGGATTGGCTGGACTTTGTCACAGCAAGAATTAAATTCGAAAAGCTTGATTTGCCACTCGTCTAGAGCTAACATTTTAATTAAACTTTGACTTCTGTAAATCCATGAAAGGTCAGACGTCACCAACGACACCAAAATGGCTGCCCAGTGCCAGTTCATTAATACGAAGATTGACACGTGAAACCCCATTGCCAACCCTCGTATGCCCAAATGCTAGTTCTGTGAATGGACCAAATGGTATCCGACATATTTTCAATTTCTTCGAGATGATGTGAGGGATGAACAGCTGCTGGCTGGATTTTTTTTCGCCCCACTAGCTACTAGCTGCGCTGTGTTCTGTTTTTAATTTGGAATCAGTGGATGAAATATTTGCATTTTATGGAGTTGTGCAGCTGCTAACCCAACTATCAACAACAAGGGCCGCAAACTGTCCCAGATTTGGGTTACAAATGATGGAAGCTTTGGTAACACACTACGAGGCTCACTACACTGCATCATTGTGGCTCATGTCGTAAAAATGAGAACCTAATATCCCTTTGCCGATTCAAATTTCTTGCCAACAAAACGTTAGGCATGATCTGACAGCATTGCCATTCTTTCTCTCTTTTGGTCAATCTGGCTGACTGTTATTATTATTAAAACCTTTCATTTGGCGTATGTTCGTTTCGACCTTTTGTAAATCATTTTGAAAATACTTCGCTAAATCCTGGAGTGCTGAAATTTGGTAGACAGATTCAAAAGGTTTCTTGCATTAAAAACGCATTTATTGGTAACTTTAAATCTTGAAAAAATACATTCGATACTGCTGCCTGGCCCGATTTCGAAACATACGCGTGGCTGGTAAACTTACATTCGAAAGCTCGAAACCGCCCAGGAAAGTGTATTCGATTCGTACGTGCGCTTGTTACAGCCTTTCATCTAACTTGGTATGAGCATCAATGTTGGGTTTTATTGTATATCAATAATACCACATTAGAAAAGGTTGTACACGAAAAAAATGTTTATTTTTTGAGTGACGCTTATTTTCGTTATCATTCTATTTAGTCGTGTTCTGGTTAATCTTGCTTTAAAAACTTGTTTAGAATTTTTTATTTCATCTTAATATCGAAATTTGATTGCATACCCACTTAATACAGATCGCAGACGGTACACATCCTGCATAATTCACATTTGGTGATGATACATCTGGCATAAATCTTAACAAACCACTGTAAATTAACCTTTCGTTATTCAACTAAAGTCTGCACCATTGTCATCGCCTTTTTATTGCAAGATACCTGAGCAAGTTTGGCTTCTCATTTCTGGAATTTGGAAGTGGGTGGGCCGGTTTTAATGACAATACCGATAACAAATTGAGGGTGGACCATCGCGGAATTCACAAGTGTGGGTGTTGGGGGAAAAACCCTTAGAAACTGCAATTGCCTCCATCGAATCTCCTTAATCTGGACATAAAAACAAACTTTGCTATTGGCATAACAGGTGGATACTTCGCACATGGCGTCTATAAACAGTGTTCCCCTATACATGGAAAGCCTGGGAAAGTCAAGGAAATTAGAAAAGCCTGCAAAATTAGGTAAATTGGAAAGGCTTGGAAAAGTCAGTAAAAGTGGATTGGCCTTGTAAAAGTCAGGGAAATTCAAGAAATCAACAATACATTTCATGTAAAATGTAGCTGGTTTAATACGAGTTATGACACAAATCAAGAGGTGACAAGATATTATGTGGAAGAAATTACGAAATTGTCAATTAAAAAATCTCAATTTGCTGTTTCCTGATGAAAATTTGTTCCAGCTACTGTTGATTTGTACAAGTGGTCATGGAAATTTGTTTTAAAACATGGCAAAACAGCAAAGTTGGAAGTTTCATCTATGGGGGCATCCTGAAGGTGTTGGCTGATGGGTGCTCATAATCTATTTTGAAAAAGTCTGGGAAAATTAATTTATTTTTGAAAAAGTCTGGGAAATTCAAAAATATACGTAGCTAGCTATTGGTTAACCCAACAATGAAGGGATGACAAGCAATTCCGTGGCAATAGTAATGAAATTGACAATTTCACAAAATTATCTAAATTTGTTGTTTCTGTATGAAAATGTGGTTTCTAATGAATTTCCAGTTTAGCAATAACATTCCTTACATTGGTACATGCCACATGTTGCATTTTCAGTGGTCAAGGTGGTCAAGGAAACTAATTTCAAAACCTGGAAAAGTCAGACATAATAAAAAATTTAATCTATGAGGGACCCTGTACACATATTGGAGACAAATCTAGCGATAATTGGGGACATTTTAAAATGATTTCGTCCTATGGTCTTTCTATGGTCATTTAAAAATGGCCAGAGACAAAATATTTTGGTTGCTGAGGAAATGGTTAGACCTTAACGAAATTTGGCTGAAGGATTTTGATTGCTGAATAATCCATCTGAAAACATTGTTACAATTGAACGAAACTTGACCACCCAGCTTATGAGGGTGGCAAACTTTGGTTTCATCGAATTAAAAAAAATTTCGAAAAAATAGGTGGGACGAAGAGGTTGATAACATTGCATCGAAGTAGAAAAATCCATCGAGGACTTCATATTCCAACCCCTCGTTTTTTGCATGCTTCGTATTAACGAGGGGTGAAGAAAAGCGTGTCTTATTGTTGATTGCCGACTCATCTTTTTTTTTCTTTGGATTATTACTCCCTAGGAGGTCTTCTTTTTGGGGGATGGATTAAGGGCTGTAGAGGCAGTACCAAAAAAGTCTACCTACGTATAGCTTTATACTCCGTTACTCTTTTCGTGTCTTTCAACTTGTGTTGCTGTGGAATATAGGTCGTTCGTAATGGTAATTTAACCGAATAAACTCTCACTTTTCTCTGCTTTTTTCTTGGGCATGTAACTCGAGTTCTGGTGGATGTGGGGGTGGGAGGGCGAGGAAGTGAGATGATTGAAAAGTCCTCCAGAACTAACAATTGCGCCAAGGAGGTCCTATTGTTACGTCGAAAATATCTATTTCTTCTCTGCGACTCGTCTGTCTCTTCGTCTTCTTCTCTTGCTTCATCGCTTAAGATTTCTTTGACTCTGTGGGTTGGATTATTCGAAGTTTTTTTTCTCAATGAGCAACACAAAAGGGTGAAAATTGGATCACAACAACAAAATTAAATGACCAAGACGTTTCCTGCTAGTTTTTCGAGCTCTAGCACTCCATTAATGCCAGATAATGTCCTACTGATCTTAAAGACGATGGAGGGCTGATCGGAAAAACAATAACGCTGATTTCAATGCTGAAATTGAAATTCAGATTTCGCTGATTATATATTTCTACACATAGTCACGCAGTAGTGATACACATAACACTTTCTAGGAAGTCAGGGGAATGAAAGTGTCGAGGAATGTCTGGAAATTCGTGAAAATGGATGGGAAATTGAGATAGTTTGCAGCGACCAATTGATTAGTCATCATCTTCTATAAAAATTTGGGATAAAATCCATCGTTATTCTTATTTTTTTTTTTTAAAAATGCTCACGTAAATTGTCAGGGAATGTTAGGAAATTCGTGAACTTGTCAGGAAATTTTTGAATATGTCAGGGACTGTCAGGGAATTTGAGATAGCTTGCATCGACCGATTAGTCATCATCTTTTATAAATTTTGGTGTGAAATCCATCGTTTGTTACTTTTTTTTTTAAATTTCACTTAAATGAAAAATTGCCAGGGAAATGAAATCAGTAAATAATTAAAACCAAACATCATCAATGTGTATTTTCGATGCACCTCACATGGTACAACCACTAGATCGCCATGTAGGAGACAGTCACTGGCAATTAGATTTATTGCGGGCATATTTGAACTGCTGTGAACTTAGCTTAGTTAGTTAACATACCAGACAGACGCTTAAATTATACACGTATGAATTTTTCCATGTCTATCATTAATTTTGCCTTTTCTGATCTCTGGAGTGGGTCATCATTATCTCATTCGCTGACTTTTCGAGTGTTGTCTGCAAATTTGTGATTTGCAAAACGACACGATTAATTTCAATTTCTTTGGCATTTTTTGCCTTTATTTTTTGAATACTTATGTACAGTTTTTCGCATACAACCTCGATGCTCTTTTTACAGCTTCCATTATGACGTTCGCTCCATCTTCCAATTATAATACGATTTCTTGGTGCTTAATCTTCATTTTCCCCCTTCGTCATTACGCCATTAAGTTCTTAATCCTAGTCAAAGTGTAATGCATGGAACGATGAAGAAAATTGCTTAATAGGTTCTGCTGCTAACAGCTTTTAATTTATAGACTGGAAAATTTGTCTTCTCCATATGCATTTGTTTGGAAATCCAGCGGCAGCCTGGTCTTGACAGAATCCTTGTCATCTTTTATTGTTCTTGATTAGCACTCTGTCACTTTTCATCCGTCCTTATATGTTCAAATTATGTCCATGGACTTAGAAAAAATTAAAATAGAGCGTGTTAATATGATGTCCCTTTCCATTATTGGAACACTGTCGATTCTACATTAATCGTTATCCCATGACAATATACGATACGAGTTAATTGCAGTGTGGCTTTACGACTCATCTTCACTTCTGTGAAATTGCTAACAATGTAAGATTACTTCCTAGAACTACTGTATGTAAGCTGCTGAGCTGAGCATTTTCTCAGCTAATTTCAGTACATGCTTACATCCGAATTATGAGCATATTTTTATACAGGGCGATCATCGTCTTTCTCTCATTACAAAAATAGTTGGAAAAAACTTATTTATAAGTAAGATATTTTGGCAAAAATTACACCTCCTGAAGTTTATTTCATGTATTTAGTTCTAAAATGGCGACTGCAAAGCGAAACACTCAATATGGTTACTGGTATCATGTGACCAAATCGCCCATGATTTGATGACATGACATGATTTGAGGGCACTGATTTGATGAAAATCTTCAGTTATTCCACCGTTTTCAAAAATTTGGCCTTTGTAACTCTTAGCAGTTAAAAAATTGCATTGATAATAGGACTTTATGATCACCCTATATACTGTATATCAGGCCTGATCATATTTTTATATTGCTCATGAATTTTGCTTCTGGCAAACTTTCCCAACGTTAAATTTTGATAGAAATCAAATGTGCCATTTTGTCAGGTGATCTACGCATGGGTGATTTGGGTCGTCAATCTGATGATACATACATGTATCAAAAACTGCAAATTTGATGAATTCTTCGAATTTTTACAGTCTCACTCATGTGGGGCAGCCGATATGTAAGTCTGAAGTACTTCTTCTGACATCAGGTTTTTCCCCCAATTTTTTTTCTTCAATTTTTTATTTTTTGGTGTCTCTCAGTTTCGCATTTATGGATACGCATTCGGTTAATCTATAAGGCAACCTGCATTTCTTGCTCGTAATTTTTCATTTTTTTCTCGTCTCTACGTGCATGAGGAGTGGGCTTTCAATCAAATCTCCGCATGAAACTCAGGAATGCAGCAGCAGTTACAGACAACTGAATTACCTCTGGTCGTTTGTTTGTTGTGCAAATCTGCCGACAGTTATCGAGTGGCGAGGACACCAAATTCTGGCAGGGGCATCATCTTTCACGGCTGTCACTCTTTGTCTCTCTCACTACTCACTACTCTTCTGCACTACGTTTTTTTTCTGCAGTTTCTGAACCAGTCTATGCAGTTTTTATGTCTGTCACGGTGGCATTTCACCTGACGCAGCCATAGCATTACACTCAATGCGAGGATCATTATTTTTACCCTTCTAATTAATCCTCCCGCAATTTGCCGTTGTTTGTTGTTGTTGTTGTTCGCCTCCGACTTGATATATGCGCCATAATGTATCTGGACAAAAATCAAGGTGAAATCCCATGTCCTTCGCAGCCTTTCCTCATTTCTCCTTATGGCGGCACAAGTCATGAAAGTGAAAAATGACCAGCAGGATTTACCGTCACTGACCGAATGTCAAGGCGTTCTGGCGCTACGTGTGGGCCAATGCCAAATGAGACACGTATTACTGATGGTAGCTTGAATGTCATTCAGTATACCGAGATTCGTACACGTTTTATGGGCCCACCGCGTGAAATTTTATAACACGAGGTGGTGTCATCGTCATGGCGCCGGTGGTCTTGCTCGTTGTCATAAACATATTCTTGAAAGATTGCCTGAATTCCTCGCGCACAGATCCCCAAAAAGAACTCCATCTCATCAGATCATCAGTTGACCAAAAATTATCGTCATAATCCATCAATACATGCATTGTTTGCGTTTAGCTAAGTTTTCTGGAGTTTGAATTTACCGCTGAAACACAGTATAGCGTTGATTCGTTGAAATGAGTCACGTGTCGATGTGCCAGGCGGTGGCTAACGTGGCAGCCATGGCAACCGTGGAACGTGAATTCCATAATGGCGTTCTACAGTATTGAATATTGCAAAAAACTCAAATGCGCTATTTCAAGATGCCATAAATGCTAACTTTACAGTTATATCTCAAGTAAGGTAACCAATAGCAGGTAATTATTATACAGTATTGGCAGTTAGAAAAGCGATTAGTTTCAATTGTATTGACTCAAAAATCTGAATTTTCGACGTTTTTTAAATGCAATATTACGATGCCCAGCTACCTTGTAGGTGGGTCTGATGGCTAGTTATGAGATTGAGGTTTTCAAATCAACCATTCCCAAAACAATTCGACGCCATTATGTTGTAGGGAAACGAGAAATTTCTTAACACAATGTTACGCATGGACGGACGATGCGAATCTTCGTTAGTCTTTCGAAATTCTTCGTTCTTACCACTGTTGGTTGCTGGCCAAAGATATCAAGTTGTAATCTTAAGGGTCAAGTGACACTCTTATTCTTTTCCCATTTTGCCTGGATGTTTCTCCATCGCTTGTGCACGGGCCTAGCGTTTTGGTTTCTGTCGTGGCACTTAATTTGGCATTGTTGGCGTAATTTCCTAATTCTTGCAGCTTTTATCGCTGCTTAATTTTGCGAAAATCCATTTCATCTTGCGAAGGCTGCTGGCTTCGCTGGCTATCCTCGGATGTGTACGAGCAGTTCTCATTATCCTTTTGACATCATTATTTAATGCAGACATTCAATAATTAGTGAGCTTGCCATGGCTTTGTAACGTTTGCTGTTTGATGCTCGACTCATTTCAGTTGACGTCCGAGGCTCCGTCTCTATTGGAAATAAATTAGTTTCTTCTGAGTTAATTACATTGTCAATTATACGAAGGAGTCTGCGCTTGTTTTCTCTTTTAACTCTTTTTTTTTATCGTCTTGCCACCAAATTCACAGCATCCTCCAACTGTCTGGAAGGGCATAACAGCGTTTCATATTGCTCACCCACGGCTTTTCAATTGCTCTCACTCAGCTTTGAAAGATTGGATTTTATACGACGATGATGCGTCTGTAATTGCAGGTGTGGTCCATAATCAACTTTTGATAAGATTCATTCTTGGGCGTCTCTGGTAGGCTGATAGTTGTGCTTTGAAGATTTCAGAGAGTTTAGCCGAAAATAAGTACGAGTGCATCGTTATCTCCAACTCCTGTCCTTGTCATCATTACTTCCTGTTACAACCCATGGTCATTATATCGAAGACGAACAATACCAAAGAAATGAAAATTTAAACGTTGATCGCATGGTAAAGTATTGCCAGTGACATTTGTTCAGTTTTGAGAGAATTGGTGTCCAGTTCAATGACTGTGCTCGTTTGATTGTGGCATGGATGGTGTCGGTATGAAAAAAATGTCAAAAAATGTTAAAAACTAGGACAAAAAATATCAACTTATGTGAAAAATTCATTTCAAATGAATTTCACAAGAAATCCACTGTGAAATTCGAATCCATTCATGGAGGCCATGAGTCAGTAGAATCACCCTAAAACGTATTAAAATTTGATAATTTTTTTTATCAAATTTAAAAAAAAAACATTGCCTACAGTGTTCTCTGGGCAGGGTTCCCCCAGACCTGGAAAACATGGAAAATTGAGGAAAAATGAAACTGCATGGAAAAGTCAAGGAAAATTGATTAAGTTTTAAAAAGTCAGGGAAAAATGAACAAGTTAATATCAGATTTTGCATAACTAGTTATTGCTTAACCCCAAAATCAAAAGATGTCAAGGAATTCTGTATAAGAAATTAACGAACTTTTGTTCGTTTAATATTGTTTTGTGAGATACAGATTGAAATACTGCATTTCAAATTTGTTTGAAACTATTTCAAATTTTTTTAAATATAATCCTTAATTGGTCTCCAGAAGTCCTTAACTAGTCCTTAATTTCAAAACTTGGAAACTGTTTACCACACTGGTTATAGCTAATACCAAGCTTTGCATACGACATTTGTACTATACGGTAGCATGTGCTCGTTTTGAAAACAATATATCACAGTTGTAGTTCTGACTGTGATTTGTGGATTGTAGGCAACCAGTTAACATATCTGCAGACAAAGTGAAAAGTTTAGCTTGGCAGAGTCATGCTCCACAAATTGGAATAATTTGCTGTGACGTACCAGCTACTTGTATGTCCGGAGTTATTAGAGCATATGCTTCGGATATTCACGCAGTATCACATCCTCTGGTGTTTCCTGATTCTGTGTGATTTATGTGTCTCATCCTTGTCCAGGCTCCAAAGCTCCTCAAGGGTGCTCGGTCTTCAGTGGCGCTCTCATGCTGCGCCAAGTCCTGTTTTGCAGGGCAAGGTTGACAAAAGTGTGTCGCCCAACGACGTAAATTTGTCAAGAGTTACAAGCATCTTGCATGGCAATTGTTCCCCAAATGCAATTAATTTCCCTTAGCTTATCGTTGTTGAGCCATCTCTGAAGCAGCCTGACCTCCCTAGCTGCGTGTAATTCTGCATTTTCTTCTTTCTCAATAATATGCACCCCTGGTTTGTCGTCCTACATTTTCTCTACTTTTGTTCTCTTTTGTACCATTCTGTACGCAGCTTGAATTCCCTCCTCATTTACGTCCGTATTAATCGCTGCACTGCAGTAGACCACGACCAACAGTGTGACCCAATGGCACTTGAATACAATCAGAAAAAATGGCGGCTGTTCCCCTAAGTTTAGTTAATCATGTTGTCTATTGGGGCTCTGAATAATAGTTTTAGACATGGCGATATTCTTGTGACGTGCCAAATGTATGGTTTCCTAAAACTTTCCTCCATGGCCCTTGTCACTATCATGCAAAGTCTCGATGGGACAATGATATACATATTGTATGGACTCCCACATGAGTTTTAGATGGAGGTTATTTGCCCATTTTCTGCAATATTAGGATTAATTGTTGCAGGGGGTCCTTATACTCCACTTAACATTTTGTCAAGGATGGCAGTGGCCCAGTTGGATGGGACATGAAGTGAGTTATGCCAGATGGCCCACCAGCCCAAATTAAATGCTCGTTCCCAAAATTAACCAATTTCTTAATGGAGGGAGATTAATCGACCTTTGAACGATAAGGCATCGTCGACTCGTTATGTTATCCATTAATAAAGATTAACCTACAAAATTATCGTCTATATTATCTTGAATTGAAATTTATTGGGCGCGGTTATTTATTGTGGAAATGATGGCTTAGATAAATGTCGATGACTCGATAAGAAAACGTTGTAAATTTATACAGAATTTCGTGGAATTTTTTGGCCTTTTATATGCATTAAGCTTTCTTCAATGTTCAATATTGAACCAAGACAGTCATGCACTGTTCTCGATGCTTTCTACCGGTACTGTGTGTCTGGTTTTTGCTACATATCTGACGTGGTCGTCCATCAAACGTTTTCCATTAAACACGTATCGTTAAATTGACCAATATCCTCTTATCCGTGAAATTGGACATCGGTTAACTTTTTTTAGTTTCTCCTTTGTGTGCACTAGCGGTATAGGTGTATAAACAATGGGCCTGCGGTTATACGCTGTGCATCGGTGAATATCTCGTTAACATTACTCAGTTCGAATATTTATGAAGATCGAGCATACCGGTTCAAATAAGCCAGTTTCTCATTTGTAAATATTGATACGTTTTGTGGATACCCATTGAGTTATTTCCGTTTACTTTACTGAGGAAATATTTTTCCAGCTGACCTCAATGGTCACAATGGTACTTGCACTATTAAATGGCTGTAAGCATTGTTATTAGTGGATTTCTCAACATTTGTATGTATATGTTACATGTGTGTTTATTAATACCACACCCTTAAGATTATTATTATTCTCATGGAAAGGTTTTAATTATTAGATTTCATCACTGCAGCCCATTAGTGATATGCAACCATGCAGCAATTCATATTTGTATTTGAGAATTTGTCAAGTACATTATGGACACTACATCCAAACACTGAGTTTGGCCTTGAATTGACCTTCAAGGATTTTATTTTTTATTTATGGCTCTTAAACAGTTATCATGCTTTGAAATCAACTTGTCAATAGTTCAAGTTGTGAATTAAATCGAGCCTTTTAATGTTGACCCCATGAATGACGATTTTTATGATACTGTACATGTACTTGAACCTAGGAACCCTGCATTACAGCTTCTTGTTTGTTATTACGAAAACCATCCATATCGTTGAAAGACTTTCTTGCTTATTTTACTGCATTTGATAATTCTTGTTTACCATTTTATGCAGGGCAACGTAAACATACATGAAAGCACATGTATGCACTTATTTATTTGAAAATCGAGAAAGTTTTATTTTTGTGATATTTATACAAACTTATAAACATTGATAATTGGATGATATGAAGGACTGCCTGGTGTTTTCGGTTTACTGATTTAACCATCGATGCGTGGTAAATGCATAAAAATAGATATATGGTGATGTTGAGCCAGGTACTAGAATTCTTATGATGCGTTGCACCCATTGAATGTAAACATGTAATGAAGGGTCAGTTGATTTTTGACCGAATGACACTATAATTTGTCACTGACTCGCTCAATATATTTACGTGGCTATCTTCATTACTGATCGTCTGTTCTTTTCATGATAATTTATGTGGATGGACTTTCCTCTTCTAGTTTTATTTGAAAAAGACCTTGATTTTTCTTCTTGCCTGTCACTTGAAGCCTGGTTTTTGTTTCTTTTATAACTATTGCAAGTTTATTGTTTATCGCTGAGTGTTCATCATTTGATACTCTTGCCTTGAGATTTACATTAGGCTTCCAAGGTTCTGAGTACATGGAAACAAAGTAACACTATAATGTAAATCCCACCTTGATCTACGGAAACATACACTATGGGCACGGAAACTGCATTCAAAACGGGAACATAAATTTACTTGAGAAATTTTGCGAAAAAGGATCGTATATTTTTATGTGACAGTTATTGCTCGTTTATGTAGTTGAGCATAAAACTCAGAAATTGTATGGCTGGTTAGATACTATCACATGAAAGTTACTGGAAATTTAGGTTTTGTGATATTTGCAATTGTACATCTTATGCGAATTTTGTATGTTGGCCTTAGCACCAATTTTTTTCTTCGACGTTTTACCAATAGGGCTCTTTTGTGAAGTGCTCCTACTTTTTCATGGCATTTTCGAGACAGTTGCACTCATTGTCAGTGTCTGAGACTAAATGGCAATGGAAATCCTGTACGAAGATTCCTCTCGACACTAGTTCCTGTATCTGGTTTAATTTGTTGATTTGGTTTGATGCCTTTATGTTGCCTGTAAGGACAAGGATTCTGATGGTGGTAGTGGTATAAATCATTTGCTAGATCTAGGCCACTCTTTGTTTTCTGTCGATGTAATTGAGTGTTCATTTAATTTGATTGAAGTTAATTCTCCCGGGTCTTTCCTTTAGATTTCTAATTAATTTTCTATCGTCAGTGCTTTTGGGAGTTTTGCAGGTGTGCTAATGCACGCTTCCTGCATGTACTTCTCACTGATGTAATAATACACGTACATGTAGTACCAATTGAAGGTGAGCTTGTTTCCATCCTCTTCTGCCCCTTTGAAGTTCCCTCTTAAGGCTCATTCTTCATTTTTTTTACCATGGAATCCTTCACATTCGTTTGTTTTGAAATTTTTGTAGCTCACTCGACACATTTTACCTACTGCCTTAAATGCTACCTAAAAAGGTTAATTGCAACCTCTTAAATTTCCTTACACTGCAAGTCTTACAGGCTGTTTAAGTGTACTCGTCTTTGGCACTTCATATTTTTTTTACCACCTATTCTGGTATTTGCGGTAATCAAACTTTAAAAATGGAAAGATTTACTTTTTTAGGTGTTCCCTTAACGTTGGTGAATTTAAGATCTGGTTGGGGAATTTAAATTATGATAAACATACGCTTGACACAGTTATATCGAATTATACAATCTATTTGAACCTCTTATGCTTTCGCTAAGTAGCAGCAACTACATTCATACATGTATGTTGAGTTTTGAACTCACATGCTGTTGTTTTGAAAGTAAAGGAATGATGTCATTGTTGTCGGTTATGGTTGGCCGATATTTTAACACGGTTATTTTAACATATGCAGACATACAGCTACTGGCTCGACATTTTATAAGATATTACTTAATATACGTGGATGTAATTGGGTATTGTCTCTGCTCCAGTTTAGACACTAGGAGAAAGTGGGCTTCTCCTAATGGCTCGTAAGCTGACAGTGATTACCTGGTGGTTACGGGTCGCTAAATCCGTAATTACATCGTTAAGTACAAAAAAGAATAAATTCCTACAGCTAGGACCTGTCTCAATCGTGTATACCAGCCAAGCAGAGTTGAAATATAAATATTATGGTCACATATATAGTATGTATCCTTTGTAATAGCCATACATTCAACTCTGCTTGACTAGTATACAAGATTGACACAGGTCCTAGCTGTCGTAATTTATTCTTTTGTATTTAACAATGTAATTCCGTATTTTGCTAACCATAACCACCAGGTGATCACTGTCAGCCTGCGAGTCGTTAGGAGAAGCCCACTTTATTATAGTGCCTAAATTGAAGCAGGGAGAATACCTATAATTACACCCATAGACATTTTAGGTTATTTCTTAAGTTTTTCATAATATTTACGATCCCATCGATGACCACCCTGTATATTAGGGTGTCTACCAGTCATGGAAGGCATAGTTGTCATGGAAAAGTCGTGAAATTTGCATTAGGTTCGTGAAATTCAGGTCATGGATGTCATGGACGACAGGATTCATAATGGAATTTTTGCCTTTGATTAATTCACAAAATTAAAATTCATCATTTGTCATCCTTGAAAGAGTCACTGAAAAATCATGAAATTTGAAATAGCAAATCAGTAGACACCCTGTAAACTGTATGTACGAGGATCAAAATGAAATTGAATGAAATGAGCATGCGCTCTGAGTAAACAAAGCCCGCTGGTTTCTTAATTGGGCCGCCAATACTTAACTCGTTGCTTTTGTTTCGTTAATTAGCATTTGATGAATCCAGCGTGACCCTTGCTGTTCAGTGGCCCAATGAGTTTAATCTTCGGATTATGCATGAATGACGCATAGAATTAAGCCTTGACCTCATCGCATCCGATTGTCGTATAATTTGGCACCGATTGTCCATTAAATTCCTGTTGGAATCACGGTGACTGTCGTTTATTCAGATCAGGATTTTCACTGCTGATGATGGTTTAATTAAAATCTTCAGCATGCTTGTCTGCGAAATTTTCCCGTCGACAAGGTGAGATTGTAATACTGTATCTGGGTTAACGATTATCGAGATTTGAAATTTGCATGACAAACCGAAATTGCTGCTTGGTGAGATTGCCCCAATTCATGAATTTGTCATATTCGCAATTTTCTTATTTTCATTTAATAACGACAGAAGTGTGGCAGATTTCTGCTGGAAATGAATTAATTTATTATGGACCATGCTCCCAGCATCGCATTTGCTGGAAGAGATCTCTGGAGATTTCCTTTGGCTTATAGCGATTAAGAAAATCTAATTACGACCAGGAGCCCATTTCCCTCATTTTCGTGCACTTCTAGTCGACAGCTGGTGCAGATTTCTTTGCTTTCCTATACCCTATGATTTTTTTTGGGTCACGTTATTATCACTCTTTTAGTTTTCTATTTGCTAACTTAGCTGTTGGGCAAATGGCGTTGTTATATTTGTCGGATACCAATTGTGTTTATCCTTATAAACTTACACGTGTTATTTGGCCCTCTTTTTTTTCTCGCCTCGTCTACCCACCCTACATTATTTTTTTTTATTTCGTCTTAGGTCTCCTCTTTCCCATATCCGAACTGGCTAGTTAGTTAACTGACAGCTTAATTAAGTCTTTCTTGTTGGCGAATCTGACAACAAGTCTTGCGAGCCAATCAAGGCGCAGCACATTCTGTCAATAAACATTTATGTTTCACCAACCATTTCAATTAAGCCTCTGCTCGAGCTTGACCACTGCTCCTCCTGGTGGACAAATGCTGGCAAATTATTAATATAGTTGAGAAATGAGACTTAATAAATATAACGCAGCCTGCCGTTACTTTGTCCTTTTATCCATTTGGTGCTGCTGTACAGGGCGATCATAAAGACCTACCCTTATTAATAAAAAGTAAGAAAATTGTTACAACTTACATAAGGAATACATTTTGGAAAAATGTAGAGCTGCGAAAATATACTTCGTGTGTTTGGTTAACAGGGATTGCCAACAAGCTGCGCTGTAACCTCTAGAATCGAAAATTGCACCTTCATACAGGTTCCCACTTTCTGGAAAATCAGGGAATGTTAGGGAAATGAAGAAATGTCACGTAATGTCAGAACATTTTTGAAATGTCAAGAAAATTGAGATAGTTTGCATCGACTAATTGACTAGTCGTCATCTTACTTTCTTCATCCACCATTTGTCAGATTGTTTTAAAAGAAATCTTACGTAAAATATTAAGGAATGTAAGGGAAATCATCCTGAAATTTGAGTGAGAACCCTGTCATAGGAAAACCCTAAAGATGGCCACTGGTATCATGTGACCCAAGAACGGACTGCGAACAACCTACAGTGTGGAAATTGCTTTTGAATGCAGTTTTATTTTGAAATTTCATTTAACACTGATTAGTGATTTGGTATCACTGTACCAGAACACATGGACACCGTAGACTCCATTCATTCTTGACAGTTGTTGTTGCAGCGCCGCCTGCTGGTACTCTCTGAGAAACTTATAAATGAAAACAAAATTCTTTAAAAGTTTTTCTACCTTTTTACAGTATAACTCTATAAGAGTTTCTTTAAAAGAAAATTTGCTATGCGGGTTTTGTAATTAGGGTATACTATAGCGTGTTATGATCACTCTGTATATCTAAAAAATTATAATAAATTCTGGTGTTCCAAGATCTTTCCCAACATTCTGGCAACTGCGTGATAGTTTCTTTTATTTCTAAAGTTGTCGTTGTCAGGGCTGTTTGCTTATTGGTTATGGTTGGCTTCTGCCATTGCCATTTGCATTTGGAATCTAAGCGCTGGCATCCTCTTTCGATGGGTTTCATTCTTACATGTACATGTATAATATGCAAATTTGGTGATGCTCAATTTTGCCGGCAAAATTTTCGACCAAGTTAAGCCGAAATTATAAAGTTGTTTACAAATTGTTGGAAATGACAACGTGTTTGATAAACACTGCTTTTATCTCCTGGAAGGCGGTTTTGCAGTGCTGGAGAAACGCTGTCAACCGGCTATCTTGCCATTTAATTTGGATGCAACAATATTTCAGTTTAACCGAGCAGAACGAAATTGTTGTACACTGCCATTTTGGAGGATGCTGATTGCTTTGCTCTTTCCCTTCTCCAAATTTGAACTTATCTGTACGATGTCAGAACCCATGTCCGGAAGAAGAAGAAAAAAGGTTAATGACTAAAATGTCATCGAAGTAGATGGACGACTGACCATTGACCGCTGGGATGAAGCATTCCCCTCTTTACCAACTTGATTACTTCACTTATTAGTTAATTTCTCAGCACTTGAGAATAATTTGCTGTAATTTGCACAGTACGCTTTTGCTTTTACAACAGTACTCTTTTAATTTTGTTATTGTGGTATAGGGCAATAAATGACTTCCTTTTATGATCTGATTGCATGTACACATTTTATTAACGTAGTTTATGGGACAGGGCTATTGCTTTTCTGTCGCCTTTAATGCCGCATATATTCATTTTTTACTTTTGTTTTCTATTTACAGGTAAGAAAAGTTCATTTCTTCGGTGTCACCATCCTTGATTCGTGAGTGCAATTCGATAGTCCAGCAATAAAACCTCAAGGTAAGGTTGCACTTCCTGGTGCAATTAAATTCAATTATGGCTTCATTATTTTAAAATGGCTCGGACAGATTCCGCATTGTCTGATTTTGTTGCCAGAATTCCACCAGGCTTAGCAAATTAATGATGCATCCACCCAAATGAGTACGATATCGTACCTGGTGTTTTGAAGTACATGAAGCCCAAGTCCGTGAATCATATCGCCCACCCTGTATATCCTGTCAAACAATTATTCAGTTATTTTTATGTGGATTCCAACCGGCACATTGGTTTCAAGGGTTGTACTCGAAAAAACGTAGTTTTTTGTGACGCCCTATTATAAATTATTGATAGATTTTCCACAAGTAGGCCTAAGCTTTATTATGTGTTCCAGAACACATGTTGTCTCTCACTCTCACTGGTGTCACTATAATAAAGCTTACATAACGAAAATCCAGCAATAGTTAATAAAAATGTAGCCCGTTTACAATACATGTACATGGTGACGTTTCGCCCACCCTGTACATTAAGTTGGGGAAAAAACTGCATATTCAGCATCTTGTTGCAGACTGCAGTGCAATGTAGTGCAAGAAACTTCTATCTGTGACCACCAACCATGCAATGATATGGAATTGGAATTATTTTTGAAGTGTCCATGAATAGCCTGACCATGAAAACGACGCCAGTGTCGTTAATCCTAATTACCTGGGAACCGAATAAACGACGATAATTAGAGCAAAAAAGGCACGCTTTTTACTCATCTGGTTAATTCATTCCCCGAAAACGTTTCGCACCAACAGTTCCATTAATTATTGTTCGTTGCGTCGAATAAAGAAACACTGCTATTGTTTCTAGGCGTTTTTACCAACAGTGGTTTGGTAAATGAAAGTGCACGTACACTGTATATGCAACATGGCCCCTTGATCCAGCGTGACAATTAATGGGCGTTCCTCGTCAATTAACTCAATCCCTCCCCCCTGCACCTGGTAATTAAAATTAATTTTTAGCATGCAAATTAGGCAAACGGGCAAAACGATAATTTCTTGACTTGCAAATGTTCGTAATTAGCACATTGTTTGCATGTCAGATGTGCTCGCTATTGGCTGCTTTACCCTTAGATACGTTTTCCAATCAATTTCGTTGCAACCTGGACTGGTTTCTGAGTGTATCCAAGGTTTGTACGCACCTGGAAAGTCAGGGAAGACAAAAATGGCCAGGGAGAGGCAGGGAAAATTCCGTTTTTTGCTGATATGTAAGGGATAGTCAGGGCAATTCCTTACGAATAGCAAATGATTATTGATTTTGCGAAGATGTTAACATGGCATTTTTCTACAATTTCGCCTTCAAAGAAGGTCAAGGAAATATATTTGATTATTTAAATTATTTGGTTGCATCCAAAAGATTGTTTGCTTACTGAAGCAAACTTTGTAATGCTTTGTAAACTGAAGTACGGATATAGCTTACAGTATAAACCAAATATTTGTGGGCTAGTTACAAAAACGACACCTTCAGTGTAACTGTCATTGATTTTGAATATTTCTAAATTTGTTTACAAGAAACAAGCTTAAATTTATCATATGGACACTTTTCTAAAATTTTCTAAAATCTGACCCATTTTGAATATTCTTACGAAATTGATTTTTTAAGTCGGGGAAATTTACTTGTATTAGTCAGGGAAATGATTTTGTAAATTTAGGTACCAACCCTGGTGACACTGCTGTTCACAAGGTGGTTATTGCGAATTTCCTCGTTTTAATTTTGACCATTCATAGCTTCTCAGACACTAGGTAGGTTATAATTTGGTTCAGCTGTTGACGTCGTCGTTAGGGGCTATCATTAGAGGGCCATCCTAAATTGCTATCCAAGAGGCGCCCCCTAGGGGTGAGAGGGAAAGGGGTGGAGTGGTGAGACTCGGAGGTGGATGAGGTTGAGCGGTTCCACTGCCAAAAGTATACGCTTTTGGCACGCTCGAATGCAGCACGTTCATGCCATTTTACATTATAACAACTTTTGGGGTTCTGAATCTGGTGTCGTTTGGTATTTCTGGCTCCAACCTAGCTGGGTCCATTATTCCCCCCAATGTAAAAAATTGCCAAGGCTCGTTATTGCTAATGACAGGGTGCTCTTGCCTATTATTCGCCTCTTGATCAGGTACTATTAACTACGAGGCATTCTTCGATGCACGTGTATTGCAAAAGATGAACTTTAAAAAATGGGGTTTTTTTAAAAAAAAATGCCTAAAAACGGAAATTGTGTGAGTCACGATGGCTGACCACCTTGCAGATTTTTCGGTTCTGGTGCGCCTCTTTTTGATTTTCTTCAGGCAGTTCTGAGAGGCACCGCCTATTTGTTCATCGTTTTCGTTAGCTGTTTTTTTATCACAATAAAAACAGTGGAATCTAAAGATTTTTTATACTTTGTTCGAAAATGCCAACTAACATATTGCCTGAGATTGGGAATCATGGAGATAAATTTCACAGGCAACAATGCAGGCAGGGCAAGACATGTTCACTGATGATGTTCGTGATGATGACGATAACTCTTAAGATCACTTTTGCTAAGTTTACGTGCAGACTTTAAGTTATGTTAAATTTAGTTAAGTCATTCATGTAAACATATTTAAATTACCTACATGTATATCACAGATGTGGTTAGTGTGGAAAAAACTGGCAAAAAAATGACAGCTTATGGGATAAAGGAAGTGCAGCATAAATCAGATGGATTTCCCTCCATTCTTGTCCTTAATTTCATAAAAAAGCGTATTAAAATTTGATTATTTTTATCAGTTTAAAAAAAATGACTATGGTGTTCTTTTGGAAGACCAGTATTTCTAAGAACCATTATGTCCAAAAGTCATTTCCATGACTTTTTTAATATTTTTTCATATTTTTCATATTTTTAGATATTAATATTTACACTCGTAGAATTTTGTTTTGGAAAAGTAAACTGAAATCCACCATTTATGGTCTAGTTTTTGTAAAAAATTTGCCTATGGCGCTCTCAGTAGTGTACGTGGGTTTGAAAACCGCTGTTATGGCGGTTGAATTGCGAACATTTTTTAGAAATATCCAGTGAAAAATTTGAAAACACAGATTATTGCTTGTGCAATAGTGTGAAAAATGTCAGATTCTACTTGGATGTAAAAAATGTGACAAATTGTATATCACCTGGTCACATGCCTGCTATAGGTCAATCAGGCTAACATGCGTGCCATACATAGAATAACGTGACTTACATACACGCAAACGTACTACACGTAAATTTAAGGTAAATGAAAGCTTGGCAACTTTAACGAAATTTCAACGGGACACCCTGTATATGTTTGACAAATTGTAAATGCATATTCCGCGTGTTCAAAAAACATAATAGCTGAAGGAATAAAAGTCAAGCATGCACCGACACGATGAAAATGACTCCAGAATTGATAGCATCTTGACAGCTTTGTATTTTTGCCTTATTGATTTAGTGGCAGTTTCCACCCCTTGCCTTTCCTTCGAGCTGGAATCTAATGGGTTAATTGGGGAAAAATCAATGGGTGAGAGTCAGACAACGAATGAATTTGACTACAAATGGCAGTTTTGGCGTGTGGGCTGAATAACGGGCCAAGGCAAACATTTGATTTCCAACAATCGTCTCAACAGGTCATGTTACATTACATGTCGAATTTTGACGTTATGTGTAATTTAAAACGGGCAAAAAAGTGGTCATTTCAATTCTCGATGGCCTCGATCGCAAAACTGAACGTTGTTAGAATTATGGCCAACCTTTAAAATCCATGTTTCCCCTTCGTGCATTTGCAATTTAATATTTTACGGAATTTATGAATTTGCAAATATGCAGAATCCAGGCCTCGAATCGAAAAAAGCTCATCTAATAATCAGCAATTTCAAAACTACAAGGTTATCTTAGACCCAACCTCACAACTGTTAGTTGTACTGACCAACTTTTGCAATAAGTTTTGCAATAAGTCCTAAATTTTTTTATTTGACGTGTTTGGTGCACAGGAAGAATCAGCAGGTGGCGCTGTGACCACTAGAATCGAAAATGGCGTCTATTAGAAAAATGCTCATGATACGGTACCAGTGGTCTCCTTGAACGTTTTCTATGTAGATTAGGATGTCTAGCGGTCATGGGGTTTGGAAGTCATGGAAAAGTCATGACATTTTCATTAGTCATGGAATTTCTGCCTTTTAAGTGAGTCACAAAGTAAATTAATATTTGGGTTAAAATCCATCAGTTGACATGTCATCACTGTGGTAGAATTTGTTTCTGAAAATTACTATTTAGTGATAATGTAAAACTGGAAAGCTCCCATATTCTAATAGATTAAAAAGTTGTGAAGTCATGAAAAAGTCGTTGAAACGTCATGGAATTTGCAATATCAAACCCAGTATAGACATCCTGTATAACATAACATGATCAAATGGAATTGAAATTCAGTATCGTCTAATTTTTCACTAGGTACATACCTCGGTTATTTCTAGCAATTTGTTTTAAAAATAGGCTGTTTGTAATTTATTGGTCTTTTTGTCAAAATTTATCTTGTTTATCCAAACGTGGTATTCTATGTGCAATTCGTTAAACAAACCAGCGAATTTCTGCTGAGTTTTCTTTTCTCACGTCAAAGTTTGTGCAAGTGATGGGGTTAAAGAACCTTACTTGCCAGGAAAAATAGCTGGAGAGATGTTGGGGTTGTTGTTACTCTGTCTGAAATACTAGCCATCATTTGGGGACAAAAAATCTACAGTTATTAAGGCGTGGATGATTTTTTCAAGATCTAAATCGTATTAAGTCATTTGATGCTAGGTGAAGTGAGGCTGGTGCATTCTAAGATTTTTGTTTCTTTTTTTATTAAATTGATTACATGATAGACGTTGATTGGCCTGCTGATAGTCTAACGAGCAAGTTATTATCGTGCAGGTATTTTGATGAGCAGAAATACATTTTTGGTTACACAATTCATAACTCATTTTTTTTACAAATTCAACGTTCGCGGTGTATTTATTATTTTTTGTTGGTGTTGTAATTTTTACCCCATTGACGAATGCAATCTAAGAAATTCTTTTGGTTCCACACAGAATTCCTAGCAGTGGCGCTTAATAACATTTGATGAAGCTGGACCATGCAGGGTTCCCCCAGACTTAGAAAGCCTGGAACAGTCAGGGTAATTCAATAAATCAATAATAGATTTCACGTAGCTAGCAAGTGGCTAACTGAAAATTCAAGTTTAATGGTAAGCAATTCTGTGAAAGAAATTTTAAAAACTAATATAGATTTGCTGTTTCCATTTTTTGGAAAATCAGAAAATGTCAGGGAAGTGTAAAATTGTCAGGGAATTCGAAAAAATATCAGGAAATTTCTGGAAAATTGAGAGAGCTTGCATCAGTAATTTATTTGTCATTATCATTTATAAAAAAATTGGGATAAAATCCATCATTTTTCTAATTTTTTTAAAGAAAATATCGTGTAAATGTCAGGTAAATGACAGAAAAGCCGTCAGGGAATTCGACTTCAGAATTTGAGTATTTTTCAATGGTTAGGTGGTTCTTATTTTTTTAAAAGAAAATATATGTATCATGTCAAGGAAATGACTGAAAAGTTGTCAGGTAAATCGACTTGAGAATTTGAGTGGGAACCCTGTGTAATAAGCAGTAAATGTACACGTACATGTAGCGTTCCTCATATTGGCATGTCATATTTTTATATTTTCAGTGGTTCAGTGGATAAGTGGTCAGGGAAATTTGCCTTAAAACCTGGAAAAGTCAGGGAAGTTGAAAGTTTCATCTCTGGGGGAACCCTTTTGACCTTATCTGGACTTTATGAATTTCGCTTAATGCCAGTTATTGGGGCGCGTTTGGGGGCGATGGTTAATGCCCTACCCGAGGTGCATCCTGGTCAGCTGGTGGTCAGTGCCTACGGTCCTGCCATGTTAATCAACGTGATCAACAGTGCACTCCCATAAGGAGGTTTAAGGTTTTCACATTGGGCCAAACGAATGCATCAAGATTCTCCTCGGTGGTGTTTTTTTCTTCTTTTTTTTCTGGTGTGGTGCAGATGCATTAACATTTGCACTACGGTTTCTGTCCTCCTCGTGCAATTGCCACACCTTTTTACTTGCCAACTCACAAATTACATACGGTATGATGGGATAGTTTGTCTTTTAAAAACAGATTATCCCCTCCTTGTATGGGGCTCGCGAGTTGTGTATACACTTATCACGTACAGCCATCGTCCTGAATATTATTTTGCTAATCTCGTTTGTCCACTTTGTTTTAGACAGGAGCGTGATCTGACCTTCCTTTTACCATCCGTGTCTGCGTTTTTTACCATCGCTATCATTAAATCCTCTTAAATGCCGTAGTAATTCCCAAATCCCCTCCATTCTCTTATCGGCCAACTCAACTTTTGCTTAATATACACATTCTGCTGGATGTTGATGGTCCTAGTTTTCTTGCTGCAGGTGAAAAAGACGACTCTAGCAGGAAGTTCCATTATCAATCCCTTGCCTGCGCCATGATTACTAACCATATCGCAATTATTTAGGCACGCTTAAAGTGCCTGATAATTTTAAAGGCTGGTTTGCTGCAAGGTATGAAATGTGGCAATGGATGAGAAAAAAATCAGAAATGGCGCGTATGCCATCATATTTTCTTATTATTATTATTATTATTAGAATGATTTATTTAAAATGAATTATCTATTTTTTTAAATGTGAAGCAGTGGGAGTAGTTTTTCATGCAGGGAAATTGTGATAGTTTGCATCAGCCAATTGGTTAGTTATCATCTTTTATCTAAATTTGGGATAAAACCCATTTTTCTTATTATTTTAAACAAAAATCATGTAAAATGTCAGCGAAATGACTGAAAAGTTGTCAGGGAATTTCAGGAAAATCCACTTGAGAATTTGAGTGAGAACCCTGTCAAGTTGTGCAATACATGTATGTTGCTGGTGGATAGAACTCGTGTCCCTATAATAAGGAAACGTCAGGTTTTTTTAATGTTTATTTTGGGACACTTTACAAGGTTTTCGATGATTGTCTTCATTAGGTTTCATCAGATGTTGCTTGTTGCTCTGCCAGCTTTATATTTGGCTGCCAATCATAGCGTTTTATTGCGGGACGAGTTCTTCGATGATTTATTAGGTTATAAGTCTCTGGGTTGAGAACCTGGTTTCGAAAAGTAATTATTGAATAGGGAATTCGTGTACCTTGCCATAAAGATAATCAGTCTTAGCGAAAGTTGCATTTTCTCTTAAATGAGCTCGCGTCATCATGCAGTATAAGAAACATAAATTCACATTTTTTATCTTAACTGATAGATGAAGTTGATCCTTGATTATAAAAAAATGCAGTGCGTTTCTAGTATGCAGTAGATGTTCATTATACTTGTTTAGACCAAGTAATAAGACTTAAGTCATAATCGTCTTATGTATGCTTACAGCAAGTAATTTGCCAATTTACTTTGTTGTCAGTGTGCAATTTTCAGTGACAAACAGTATTTACCTGTTTGTTAGTTGAAATATTGCTGTTTTAGATGAACGTACTTGATATTCCTAACGAAATTACTGAATGAGTTGAACTGCAATGAATCAACTTCTAAAAACTTTAAAATAACCATTGTTTTGATGTTATGCTAATTGAAGTAATACCTCAAAGGAAAGTTAGGAAACCAGCTAGTTGTTATGGCACGCCCTGCATGCTGTGATTTCTGGCAGTTGTTTTTCAATTCTTATTTTTTTTCCTATATGCCGTATATTCATGGTGTTACTTTGCGATGCTTTCTGATGCCATTCCGTATACTGGCCATCGGTTAATAGTTTTTCCCTTTCTTAGCTGGCATCTTTCTTACCTCTGAGGTATTGGAACCTGCCATGGTGCATTAGAAGAAATTGAAATCATTTAAGATATATAAAGTACCGTTTTAACGCTAGGCAGTAATAAAGTATGCCAGACGTGCCATACCTCATGTTAAGTAGTTTTGCACCACACTGAGCTGGCCGCCACTGTTGGGCATGGATTTTAAGGTGAAAACTGTTGAGTTTGACCCCTCCCTCTCCTACCAGAGTTGAACCTAGATTCATTAAGCAGTTTTTTAGGACCTTTCTGTTGTTTTTGCTCCTTAGTCTACCTCTTTAGTTAAAAAGCTCCCCTAGGTAGCCTATAAATCACGGCTGCACTCTTGCTTTATCGCTGCTGACCATCGCTGGACATCGCTTTCTGGTAAATGATGGATGGCAATTGTGCTCGCTTCAGTCATGGCTACCTTTTGGAACTTAACTCGGGTTCTCTCCAGTATATTCCCTGTGTGCACTGGTATACACGTATAATCCATATGCTCGAATTGTTTATATCTCGACCAATGGTCAAGTAACACTTAGCTCAACTCCTCGCCATTTATCATGTGCGCTCGGAGATGGACTGATGACCATTGTCCATCGCGATGCACGAGGAATGCCAACTCTCTGATGTCCAGCCAGCGTAAATGATCCAGCTTCAAAAGACCTTTGTGCTTTGGTCTAAAACTGGCGAGCCAGTGAAAATTGACCAGTGAATGAGCCCAGCATGAAGGGATATTCTCTGGTAAAATTTGTAATTACACTAATGGACTAATTGTTTTCAACACTGGAACGAAATCGAATGGTTTCGATATCAATATTAGTTTATTGGGACGTTTAACTATTACGTCTTCGCGATTTTCAGACCCTCCCCATGTCATCATTTTCTGACATCTCCCTTAATGATGACGTAATCAGTGCCCAAGAAATGCTCGATTTGAGGGAACTTTGATGAATTTTGGCCTATAAAAGTAGTAATGAAGCGAATAATGAACAAACAACGGCATATGTCCATGCAGGGTGTTTACCAGTCATGGAAAAATCATGAAATGTGCATTGCCAAATCCAGAAGACACCCTGGCCGAATGATAATTAGAAAATCGCCAAAGGGGAAATATTACGCAAAACTGGATCTCCAATGATTTTATAAAACATAAGTGCTAATGCCATAATTTGCCTTTACACCATTATGATGGCACAATACTGATTGCTGAACAGCAATATCTGAATTTACTACGATATACAGTATGCTCTTTTCTAGATGTGCACAAAATATGCATGTATTTCAACCCTACTTGTCTGGTAGGCAAGAATGACATGACATTTCCTAAGTTTATCCTAACCTATCCTAACCACTCTGATAGTGTCTATCCAGAACAGGATAGCATCCATGTATACTGTTGCATAGCCCAATGTTTCTTTTAAGCGGTAACGATTTTCCAACACGAAAATACGCGCAGGCTATGAGTTTCTTCAGTCGTAATCTGACCTATACGACTTTATGGCAGACCCATGATAGTGGTCATTATTATGAGTTTGTTCCGAAAATCCTGGATCTCCAAACACAGCAGTTATTGAAATATGTTCGCGAAGCTCTCGTGTACCGATAACATAAGACTAGCTCGTTTCGTTCAGTTCGCTGTTTATTTAACCCCAAATGCGCCTAATGTGCAGTCCTTGGCTGGTGTAAATACATTGTACAGAAAAGTTGCGCAAAAATAAACTACATATTCCCACCACCATCTTATCTAACAAGTAAGTAAAGACGAGAACATTCGTGTTTGTTTTCAAGTCGAAGTAATGCGAGCTTATATCCCAAGATAGATATAATAAATAACCGTATCTCCATGTGGTTTTTGATCCGAGAGAAAAACAGCAGCAAACTTTTTTATATTTGCAATCCCCCAACGCAACTTGCAAAGATTGCAGTGCGGCAATGAGTAGCTTTGCGTGCTGTGCCTAGGAATGGGCTCCGCATATTTACTCTGCCCCGCGGATTTTGCCAACGTCTTATGGGTTCCTTTTCTTAAGATTGTCGAAGATGTCCCTGGAAAGTGTACGTGGACCTGCACAAAACCATGAGCGAATTAATGGCGCGTAATGGACGCACGAAGTCGTTTCGGTTTTTCAAGGACTGTCGTTTACTTTTGGTCGTACATTACTTCGCTATATGCCCTGCTGCTGCCTTGCTCGGGCAAAGACACTACGAGAAAGTGGACTTCTCTTAACTGTTCCCAGGCTGGCAGTGATTGCCTGCTGTTGGGGCAGGCAAAATAAAGAAATTAATTTTTTGGCTCGTTTAGGATGGGATAGGTTATGGTAAATACAAATAAACTCGAAACTGTTGTGGTCAGTAATGACGTCATCAGGGAGATCTGAAAATGATGATGAAATGGGAGAGAAGGGGAGACTGAAATTGAGAAAAATTGATGACGTCCCCTAACCAATTGTATATAGAAATTATTTAACAAAATTGTTAGTTATTTTCTTACAATCTTAATCACCCTGTCGACCACCTTAGATTCTCATTCAATTTTTGTCTTTTGGAGCATTTAATTTTTTTATTTTTCATTTAACTGGAATTCCCGTTCTTTTCTAACATCGTCACATTTATACACGTTTACCCCATCGACTTTGGTTTCTATCCACATTTTGATTTTTGCCATTTTGGTTTCACGCATTCACTTTCATATATACCGTATTTGGTTTTTTATCATTTGGTTGACCACGTTTAATTTCATGGCAATATGGTACGTGTACCTTGACCATTTCGATTGATTTGTCTGTATTGTCATCATTGCTTGCTTCCTTCCAAACTGTTTGCAATTTAGTCAACATCATGTTCTCGTACGGTTCCATGTATGTCAATAACAAGACGAAAACAAACACGGTGATGTCTAATGATGACCCGCTACGGTGGCGCCATCTGTGTTCTGTTCGGAGACTGTTCTCCAATAATGTTCTCCATTGCTCTATGCCTTAAAACGCCTTTTTGGCGAAAACAAGCTAAACACGTGCATTTAGCCATACAATATGGCGTTTCTGTTTCTTTTTTCTCCATTTAATTTTTGTTCCCAGAGGTCGTTAAACGGATTTTGAATTACACACCGCGGTTTCGATTCGTCTGCAATTTACTTTTTACCTTCCCTCTGTTGGTGATAATTATTTTTCATTCCATTACCTTTTTCGCTTTTTTATTTTGCGATTTTTTTCTGTGCTTCTTCTTCTTTAGCCATCACTTTTGTGTATTCAGTGTGAGACCTTTTTGTTGCTTTCCATGACCTTTTTTTGCTCATTTCCATGAACGTTTTTGGCAACGGGTCAGTCGAGTTTAGATGCGTGTTGCTGAGACACCGCCGCAAAAACGTAATTGGCAACCTACGGTTTGAAGGGCAAATGCAATTATCGAGTCCGTCCAAATATGGGCGAGTTTTTCTGCACTTTCATCTGCTGGCCAGCTAGCTTTTTTCCCTCCTTTGCTCCAACTCCTATATTAGGACTCATTTCTTCCAACTTTTTCTTTTATCTAATATCGAGCCAGGGTACGGTTCATCTATTGAAGTTCCGATAGAAACTAACAGTCAGAGGCTTCTTTCTATTTGTATAATGTACGAATTTGAAGCGAGGAATCCGGGCCATGGGGGAAAATGGTTTTTCTTTGGTTTTTTCGCCATTTCACAGACAATGGAATGGAAAATGAAAGTTAATTTTCGTTTAACGTATGGAAGTCTTCTCTGACAACGCCAACCTCCCTGTTTTGGGCTGCATATCCATTGAAAACATCTGAAAACTTCACAGCGTAAATTTATTGTATGATGAGATGGTATGAGGAATCCAGGGTGGTTAAATAAACCACGTCATATTAAATAAATTATAAATTACGCTATCATTTCTTCCCAGAAGTTAATTGGAAAAAATGCATGTATTGCATCTCATGGTTTGAAAGTGTTGTCGAAATATTTTGCTCATTGACCAAAAGTTTTGAAATAGTCAATTTTTTCTAAATTATATAGAAAACGATGAATTTTAACCATAAATCATAAGTTAATCATATTTAAAGAAATACATGTATTGCATCTCATGTTTTGATTAAATGTTATCAAATTATTTTGCTCATTGACCATAAAGTTTCGAGATTGAGCAAACTTTTACTCAAAATTAGATATAAAACGATGAATTTTAACCATAACTTATAATGAAGCGAATGCATAATTTGTAAAATAACGCTGCAGGCGAAATTTTTTGTAATCCTGGATCACAATTAATGAATTTTAAGTAATTTTTCTACGTCATATTTCGACGTTATCAATGATGGCATCACAATTTGGCCAGCTCCACTCTGACTTTCGTAATCATTTATTAGCATTTGCCTGATACCCCAAAGGTGATGACGTAATAACTTAAATGTCCCCTTATGGTCAACACATTATGAATGGAAGAATTGTAGCCATCATTTGTTTCACCACAAATTTACCATCTGAGGCCACATTAAACATGTTTTGTTGTGAATATCCAGCGATTTCTTGTGGCATTTAACATCTTAAAAATCCCCATCTTCTCCTACGAGTCGTTGATGAACATAACTTATTTATCTTGTAGTCTCGGCACTCCTCTGAGAGTTGATAACTCGAGTTTCAATTTATTAAGAGCCTTTTCCAGATATTTGCCGTCAAAGATGCAAGTGGATCCTCCATTGGCTGGGCTTGTTCTTACATTTCTAATCCATTCAGCATTCCTTTAAATACTTAACTATAAGGATTTTTTCGCTAGTTTTAAGAATGGGTTTTTTCTCGGAACATTGACTTTCGGATGGGATTCTAAAGAGATTTTCGACTGTAGCACCGTGGTCTGTAGGGAAATAGCCAAATAGCTTAAAATGGGGATGTAGTTCAGCGAAGGAACAACTTTTTTCCACATATATTTTTGCTTCGTGGGCGTCACTTTTCTTTTTCTTCTTCGGTTTTTTCTTCTCAGATTTTCGATGTCGTTCAATTCATCCGAATGACAGTTTAACTTGTTAAATGGGGAAAAAATCTCCCTCACGTGGCCCTAACTTACTCGCTGGATGAGATCCGAAGATTTCCAATTTGCGACCAGTATGAAGTCTGAAATGGCCTCGATGTTATTGCCTTTTTCTTGTGTGTTCTCAAATGTCGGACGATTGCAATGAAAAACTACTTACCTTAGAAATGGCGAACCCTTGTTGTACATTTAGCCTAATTTGAAAACAGAAATGCAATTTGAGAACTGTGACCTGTTGCACCTACTGTTTGGACGGTTGTTTGGGAGGTTTTTCTCCTAGAATTTCTTTGATTTCGAACGTTTTAAGAACAATCATTGACCATCATTTAGTTTGATCGAAATTGCTTTTCCAGTTTGGAAAACAAATACATGTAGCGAAATATCTACAGCATATCCAAATGATCGAAAGCTGATATTTCCAAGTACAAACCCAATTTCCAAACCACTGTCATCATGATTTTCTCAAGGCTTTCACTCACTCAGTATCCAAAAAATGAAAGACAGTCTGACCTAAAATCTTTTTATGTGAAATAAATTGTGAATTAAATGATAAACTCAATAACGACAAAAATGGGACCCTGCTTAAACATATACATGTACATGTATACACGATAGAAAGTGGGCTTCTCCTAACAGTTCGATGGCTGGCAGTGATTGTCTTATTGTTAGGAGCAGGTAAATGTGACATTACATTATTGGTTTAGTTTAGGTTAAACACACAAAAATTAAAACAAAAATAAATCCTGGCAGTTATTACAGGTGTCATTCTTGTCTCCCAGACAAGTTGAGTTGAAATATAAATATTATGCGCATATTTGGGGCATGCAGTATGCCGAAGTTTATGCCAAAAGTGCCCTATTGAATTGTTGAGAAATCAAGCTACAATTTAAAGAACAGTTGAGAAATCAAGTTGTAATATAATGGGCAGTTGAGAAATCAAGCTAAAATATAAAGAACAGTGGAGCAATCAAGTTACAGTATAATTGTAGAGAACACGAAAAATTATGAATTAAGTGATAAACTCAATACATATAATTGTACCAACAACAATGGGGTGTACTGAGGCGTCTGCCCGGTCTCAGAATAGGCACTATAAGAATTTTGGCTTCTCCTAACGGCTCTTAGGCTGGCAGTGATTGCTTGACTGCTAGGGGCAGCTAAATGCGTCATTACCAGTTATTTGTCATTCGTGTATACTAGACAAGTTGAGTTAAAAAATAAATATTATGTGCATATTTGGGGATTGGAATATTGCGAAGTTTATCCTAAAAATGCAATGTAATTGTTGAGAAATCCAGATATAATATAAAGAATATTTGATAAATCAAGCTGTGATATAAAGAACACACCCTGTAATGCGCATTGTATCTGAATTTATATCTAACCGCTGCGCATCGCTTTATTTCCTCATTTTTTTCGATGAAAGATACGTATCTTTGGCATTTTTTCATAAATCCAGCAGGTTGCATCTTGAATGCAACTACATTCTTCTGCTAATGGCTTCTGCCTGCGCTACCATCTTGAACCTCTGACAGACGTTCATTCCTGGGGTGCAAATGGGGGCGTGTAAACACGGCATAAACCAATACCGAGATTCGGATGTAAAATCTTATCGACCCTGACTGAGATTCTTTTAAATTGCATTATGCGCATTTAAATTTTCCTTTTTTTCTGGGCCCCTTTTCGTCTGTGCTCTTGTTTGTTGCTCGTCAAACTGATTTTGCAAAAGAAAAAAAGAAAAAAGGAAAAAAAATTGCTCGACTTTTGGCGTCTCTGATTTTTTATGCAAAATTCTGCTCATTTTCTTTTTCATTTCATTTCTCCATATACATCAACATGTACATGCAGGATCTTCTCATCCTAAATTTGTCCGCATCTTTCCATACCACTAAGCGATGCCATGCAGCCTGAGCAGATCCATCTCTGGTATACAAATTTGTGAAAGTCGATTCTCTTGTTTTCTGTGGCTTTGGCTGCAACTCGAGCAAGATGATCCGCTTTTCTTCTGTTTTTCTGTTGCTATTTTCGGGCTTGCTTTTTCCGATTTTTCCACTTTTCCATATTTGATCCACCACGTCTTTTGTGCTCGTGTTTGCTTTTTTCCTAACCAACCAAAGGCTCTATGGGCCTGGAAAAAGGAAATTTGCTTAAATGGATACCAGTTTAACCGCACTTCCTAATGAGCATTTTTGTTGCCTCTTAAAACTGATCCGTTTTGCAGTCAACTTTTCAATGGGATAACGGCTTCTGAACCAGGCTCGTTTCCGGGCCGATACTTCGATTTTTTTTCTTACATCTTCCTTTGCACCCAGCTCCAAAGAGCATGCAAATGCTGGGCTTTTTCTTCTGCATGCATTCAATTTGTGAAAGTTGATAATAGCGGTTGTTCAATGCTTCGCTGCTATTTGGCGCTTGAAAAGTTTCGCCAGAAATGTATTGAAACGTAATAAAATCCGAATGAAGTTTACAAAAAATGCATGCGAGCTGCATGCAAATTGCGACCAATGTGCTGGCACTTCCACTGCAACTTGGAAGTCAGATTAAGTAAAATATACTGCCTGTACGTACCCGGGTACGTGGCTGAATGCTAATTTCATGCCTTATCCGGTGGGGCAATAGCTCGGAATTTGTTAGGAAATATCACATCTTGAACGTCAACAAGCATGAATTTACTGCCAGCTTGCTCAGGAGGCCACGAAGTTTTGAAAAGTTATGCTTTTCCCCATCACCGAATTTTTTTAACCTATCGTTTCTCTGTTTTTAGAAAACTTAAGCGAACGTTTGGGAAATTTTCAATTTGGAAATGTATGCCCGTTGTGGGGAATTGAGAGTAAACATGGATATGTTACCGAAAATTATGTACTGGCCTTCTAGTAGCTACATGTGCATGTATTATAGTACGTCTCAGGTTAAGAGTGCTCAATTTCACTCTTCCCTCTCTCGGCATAGAGCCGATTTACTGCTTATCTATAGCTGCTGAAGAACATAATTCCTATTTCCATAAATTCATTCTACTTTTTTAAAAAAAAATTGCCTACAAACTGACGTACAGTATGTGTAATAGCTGCTATAAAATGCACAATTTTAGGCGCTAGAATTCCATTTCGGGCGCCTAACATTGTTTTCAATAGAAATTAAAGATGGCTGCCTGGTCAACTCATTTAAAGGCAATAGATGGCAGCGCAAGTAGGCGTATTAATACATTCATATTTCAATATCAGCATTCTCGTACCAATCCCAACAATTCTATATCAAAATCGCACTTGCAAGAATTCCAATTTGAGCGCGGCAAATACACAAAATAATCGGTTATTGTAATCAACAATTCGCTTATTGTTAGCATTTTCCCTCGTGGAGGTTTCTCGTGCAGAATTCTTAAAACCGAGGACTGAGAAGTTTTGGAAGAAAATGTCTGAAAATAATGTCCGATCTGCTAAGAATAGCGAAAATTTCGATTAATATTCTTCAAAAGTTTCAATATTCATTGACGAAAATATTCCAATAGCAGCCCCACTGTATTATGACTAAATCTAATGAAAATGATTTTGATGTTGACGAATATGAAGCGTGCATCTTAGGTTGAGAAACCACCAAGAAGTGCTGAGATGACAGAAGCACTAATAATTTTAACTTGGTGTCAGTTAAACAAACTTAAACAAAAAAAATTGTAAGCAAACCAATATCAGTGATTTTTTTAGCTGTAAATAACTTTGTAAGGTTAAGTTATGTTATGTATATGTACTCAAGAATTCAAATTAAGTGCCGATAACCTTTTCCACTGAAATGCATTCCTATATCAAACCAGTGATCAGGTTCATAAACGTGCACTAGAGGGCATAGTGAAATTAGCACTCTTAACCTGATACTATGAGTACGATGGCTATAACTGTAAAATAAAACTGAATGATAATATCAAGTGATGCTACATGTAATTTCAATCAAGTCGACAAATTACATGTACATGGGGTAAATATTGAAAAATTGATATTTGACTCAACCCAGTTGTATGCGATTCCCAATGCCAGTCACTAAATGCTTCGTCGCTTCGTACGCACTTAGCAGGGACATATGACAAAGCCGACACCCTTCCTCACTCGCTCAGATTAGCGACAAGGTGTATTTAGATGTGACGATTTGAAACAATGGGCTTCGAGTGGAAATCGTCTCATCTTTATTGTTTCTCGTTGGCCCGGCGCTCCCTATCTGGCCATAGTGTAGGAATTTGGCGTAAAAAAGATGATGGGTGGGTTTGCGCAAACATGAAACTGAAATTGCGTCTGGGTGATTGCTTTTCCAATGGCACCTCAGCAACAAGCAATGGGTGCCACTCGAAGATCTAGTGGTTGCCAGCGACATCTTTCTTCGTCGCAGGCTCGACAAATTGTTCCCCGGCGTATAATGACTTAAAACGACGGAGTTTCTTACGGTCGAGATTGAAAAAGGTTGAATGCAGGTGCTGGATTTCCCCTGCATTTGTTTGCGGCATAAATTTCTAGACTCAAATGTATGAGGTGCAAACCCATTTAGCACAGACTGACACCACCAGCAAAAACTGGCGGCTTGGAAACAGTTGGTTTTCCTAAACAGCTGTAATTGAGGGATTCGGTTCGTTTATTGGCGTGAGAAGATTTTTCTAGCTCCCTATCGCATTCTCACATTAAATGCCTTGGCACACAATACAAAAACCTTCGAAGTATACTTTTGCTTTAATTATTATGACCTCCAAATTTAGCTTCCGACTCTGCAGGCGTGCACTGTATTGTTTCTAAAGTAATAAATTCCACCATTCATTTTGGCCGGTAAAAAAATGATGACAAAAATCCGGCAATCGAATTAAAATCATTGAGTTTTTCTCAACTTGGAATTACGCTGCATAAGCAGCTGTTGTACTCACAATCCCTTTCTTGTGGGAAAAACATTTCAAGATGGCCACGTCCTTGGAAGATCGATTTGTTGGTTGAAAAACATGCATTTTATGCAATGATAAAGTGCCGAATCCGAAAAACGAAGTAAAGATGAAATTTAACACTGTACGATACAATGGCCGTACTTTCTGAACCAGGGTAAATACTCAAAATGGGTTAAAAGTGGTTGATCTTTGGTTAACGATGCACTAAGTCTTAGGAATACACAAACCTCACATTTCAGCCCTACCGCACTTGTGTTACTTGTTAGTGAGCAAGATTTACACCTGTCCTAGCTGTTCGAATTTATCCTTGGTTTTGTGTGTTTATCCTTCAATAACTTATCGTATCCTATCCTACATACCCTCACTGCAGGCAATCACTATCAGCCGCCTACTAGTAGTTATGAGAAGCCAACTTTCTCATTGTGCCTATGTTGCAGCAGGGCAACAACAGGTCATTTTGTAGTCAGGGTCTCTACCAGTTATGGAAGTCATGAAATGAAATTCAGGTCATGGAAGTCATGAAATGAAATTCACGTCATGAAAAAGTCACGAAATTTACATTATGGGTCATGGAATTTTGCCTTTGATTGCTTCACAAAATACAAATTTGGGTTAAGTCATCGTTTGTCAACCAGTTTGGCAAAAAGATGTCGTCTACGGCGTTTTGTGGCCAATGATTATGTGATCACTAGGGTAGAGCATACATGTACTGTATGTTTAAAAATTGCTATTTTGCGATGACAAAACTTGGACGGCCCCATATTCTAATAGGCATTGAAATTTTTTTCAAGTCATTAAAAAGACCTTGAATTTGAAATACAAAATTCAGTTGAACCATGTGGAATAAGAGGTTTACTGAAGACAGCAGTCTATAAAGGAAAAAACTTGGGAAACTCGAGTCCTATAGAATATTAGTGTTTATTTCAACACATAGCTCGTTGGTTAGTTCCATACTGATCGAATCACATGAAGATTGAATAAATATCGGCCAGCCATGGACTCAAAGGATTATGAATTCCATTATGCGTTCCTTGTTTCCATAGCATAAAAACACCGTGCTGCGGTGATGGCTCCCACCTATTAATTCGTTAACAAGGACCACTCGATGGCGGTTATCAGCCTTCCCCACAGCCACAGGCCGTCGCCGCACTTCTTATACGTCACTGTCGTTAATTAATCATCTTGTGCTTCGCATTCCGACCTTTTCGATGGAATAATTTTGTCTGCAGCTGACGAGATAAACACGAAGTCCTCTTACATGTAGTCCCATATGCAGGGCTGAGGTGAAATCCAAAACCGCTTGTGTTGGAGAAACTCGATTCGTCGTTGAAGCCGCAGGATTTTGGCTCGTACATGTACGTGATAAATGATGGTCGCTTTCGTCAGCTGCCTGACAGCGTTTTGTAAACCCATTTTTCCCTATTCATAATCATTATCTGCTGGGTGCAGAGACGAGTCCTAATAAGGCCCTCCACCTTTTATCAACGCTACACTACACTGTAGTCCATGCATCAACTGAAATAGTCCTTCAGAATTACCTTCGTTGGCACGCGTGACAAACTCGAGTCAAAGGCCAAGATTTGCATGCTTTGACGTCAATGCGTCGTGGGAGAGCCATTCTGGAAGCTGGATTGGCTCTGACGAACCTGTGCAAAAGCCAGGTGCAGATGTGGACTTGTATGAAAGTTTCCAAATTGCTTTCGATTCCTTACGTTTGGTGCATACAGTGGTGCATAACGTGTGACGTTCTACCATTTTTCGATGCCCATTGTGAGTGTGAATCCTCCAGATTCAGTAATCAGATAATGGGTGCCTTATTCCTGCATTATTTGCAAATTATTATTGGCTTTTGGCATCCACAGTGTATCTACATGTATACCATCAAAGCGGTCAATCCCAAATATAAGTAACATGGGCAGGACTTAATGACAGACTCGTGTATTGTGAGTTGAAATAGGACTGTTGGAATACTGCGGTTGAAACCCTGCTCAAAATTAGCTTAAAGCGAATTTCAACCCTCCTTGCCTAGTATGCAAGAATCACACCGGGGCCCAATTCCACATAGGTATACATGCACATGTATAATAATAAATAATAATAAAAGTTTATTCCAGGGATATTGGAGAAAGTTGAGGGTTGTATATGGAGTAATTGTACAAGTGTTTGTGTTCAACAACAACAACATTTCTGCACTTCTGCTATTACTCCACACCTTACAAGCTAAACGTACATTTTATCGAATGGTAAAAGTTAATAATAATTACAAGTTGTTCGAAATCATTGGCGGAAATAACTACAAGGTATGACATTTATTTAGCTTCTCATTCGCCAGGCAAAAACTGCCAACCTATGAGCCGTGAGGAGAAGCCCACTTTCTCGTCGTGTCTATAGCCGAGCAGGGTCTAATCTGTAGTAAAACCATTAGTTATAAGCTTTCAAGCTTCTCTGCCATCAATTGAATGGTGACCCTTGTATGGGAAAATTTCTGATATATTTCTGCATATCCCTGCAATATACGGTGTCCATGTAGCTCGTTGACTCC
>JAQGAF010000313.1:0-57889 GCA_034687865.1 Kryphioiulus occultus
CTTCGACTCATGGACGAGAATAATTTGTTTTCTGAAAGCACCTTTGCAATTTTAAAGGGGCTGTCAAGGCAAAACCATGTATGTTCAATCACAATTGCAACTGCACTTGCAATCAATTTTTAGGATTGACACCCCCTATTGTCCAAGTTTAAAAGTGTAGTATTCCTAAAGAATAATTGATTTTGCAGAATTATGCAAATAGGCACATTGTCCTATAGCCCATTAATTTTCTAAGCTGGGTGACTAAATTTAACTGACGACCAAACCACTTTCGTCGATGTCCTTGCCACCTTGTATAAATATACTGCGGTAATCTTTTTAATAACCACAATTTTGATTTTAGCATTGTACGTGTACATGTATCTGTCCCTAGGTGTTCCCTGGTATCCAGCTTCCTTGGTCTTATCTCTCTTCTGAGATACTTCCCTCACGTACACGTACAATAAGCGTGGTATTCACTTGAAAAATTACATCTCGGTTAATTCGTTTGAACCCCACTCGGTATTCGGGCGTCCTGGAAAAATGAAAGTTCAAATAGCTTCTCATAATTCGCAATTCGCAACGAAATAGGCAATTTGAAAGTTATTAAAAGAGCCATGAATGCGTAGCCTCTCCACTTTTCTTCTTCTTCCTTAAAATTTTATGGATGCTGCAAAGCACAATGGAATAGGCCAATATGTTGCGTCCCGTTTATTAATATAAGAAGTGAAACATTATCTTTCGTGAATGCCAATTAATATCTCGCTGGAAGCCATGGCATTTTCGTACACCAGCGTATGCTACGTAATATCGGCCATCTTTGCTGGCAAGCTTTTATTAATTTGGAAATTTTATTATTTTGATAACGAGATAAAGCCATGTCACTCCCTCTGTTGTATCGTGTTTAGCCTATGCATTCTCAAAACAACACCATTCTTTCCTTTGGCATTATCTTCCAGATTTGTAACGTAGCAAACGTATTTTGGAAACTGCATCGTTTTCATAATTGCATTTATTGCTTTCAAATATGATTTAGGACAAGGCAGCATGCTTAGATGAAAAGTAGTTATATTTCCGTTTTTAACATGCTTAATTTAGAGGATGTTAATCCAAGCTTAACAAAAATTAAACTAACCTAATAATGAAATGTCCGCTTGACATAGCTGCCACTAGCACCAGGCAATCACTGCCAGCCTACAAGCTGTTGGGAAAAGGCTAAACAAATTAAAATGTGAAAGTTTATTGAAGACATTTTGTGGTTGGATAGGTTTTAGGTTTTTATTTTACCCTTTTAAAATTTCCCGTTTCTTTGGACGACCCTGTATAAGTCATACATGTACATGTATGGGCAATAAAGTGCAGCCGTGAAAATATGCTTCATTTGAAACTTATATAAACTGATGACATTATATTACACGATTACATAGATTTTATGCAAATGCTCCATAACATTCCGTAGCATTCCAAGTTATTTCACTTAAAATCACTCAAGACGATAGAACGTATGTAATGTACATGTACATGTAGCTCTAAAAGCCACGATTCGTACTTCGGTTATTAGGCCGTTCATATAGTACGTCACGCATCGATACTATAAAAAACTACAGTATTGATGCGTGATGTTCTACAATGTATATGAATGAACCCATACAGTAACAGACGTTCGAGTTGATAAGCCTTATTCGATGCTTAATCCCATTAGAGAATTATATCGAACTGATCGAAAACTTATTAATTCAGGGTTCCCACTTTCTGGAAAGTGTCAGGAAATGCCAGGGGATTCGTTAGAATTCATCAAAATCTCTGGGAATTTCAGGAAATTTGTGATGGTTTGCACCAGCCAATTGACTAGTCATCATCTTTTATAAAAAAAAATGGGAAAAAATTCAGCATGTTTGTTACTTTTAAAAAAAAATCGTGTAAAATGTCAGGGAAATCGCTGAAAAGTTGTCAGGGAACGTCAGGGAAATCGACTTGAGAATTTGAGTGCGAACCCTGTAATTGTAGGGTGCTGAGTTGAATTGAATTGTTATCATAACGCTCATCTGCAATAAGCACTGAGAATCTGGGATTATTAATTCGACCATTAGTGTTTCGCATCGCGTCTCTGCATTTTCCAAGCGATTTTCAAACTGAAAACTACAATGCTTGCTTCGTGAACAAAGGGCAGCTTTCCAACGTACTGTTGTGACGTCACGAGGCGTCACGGTGACTCACGGGAGGAAACCGTTATTGCTTTCGGAAATCGGAAATGAGTTTGATGAAGCATAACGTGACGATGGTTCCCCCATAGACGACGATCCCATGGCGGATTTCTGATATACCTTCTTGGGCTTAGCCACACTTTATTGTGTGTATAGGAGGATAAGGATTGCCTGTAAGCCTGGGCCTATAAATAAATAGCCCCGGTAATTTATGACCCCAGTTCGACTCTGCCTATGGCCATGTTGATGCTCAGTCTGGCCTCCTTCCTAGCTCCCTGTACCCCGAGGCCACGTTTTTAATAACTCGTGACCTTTTGGACGCCCAAGGGTCAAACGCAGTTAAAGAGTGGACGAAATAATTATGCGGACCATAAACAAAACATCATTGAAATGCAACGAGCCAATCGAGCGATGCACAGGCTACTGCATGCTGTAAAATCGAGATGGAAATTTGAATAGTGATGGCCAAATGATGCCCTGTAATTGGATTAAAAATCCCCAGAGCGTTTTCACGGTGGAGGAGAGCGTCGTACTCGTACTTTTGCAGTTTTATTGGAGCGTTTGGATGCTGCCAATCCACCAGGTACATTATAATGGGATGCAGGAAAATAAAATTTACACAATTAGCACTAAAAAGTTTCGATTGTACTCGCTTCCAGTTTGTTTTCCTCCTTAAGTACGCATTTAATTGCAATTATTCGTTGCCTGGTGGCCCCCGGGGAAATGCGGGCCGAGCAATTATTTCCCAAATTCACCAAATTGCGAACTTTAAGACGTTAAGATGTTTTCCCACTGAAGTACAATGTACAGGGTGCGTTTAAAGTCGAATTGGCGATGGAAAAAGTGCAGTAAAGCCTGACTGCTGAGTGTGATCTTTCAATATGTGTAGGTGTCCAGTGTCAAAGGTCACGTCGAAATTAATGCCCGGGTGGTTGACTGGAATTACATACATTTATTTTTGCATGGGGTGGGCTGCCTTTTACCATTGATTGACGTTTTGCCAGTCATAAGTAAAAATTGAGATTATGCAAGTGGTTATGAGCTAAGTCTTGTTAAGAGAAATTGTATTCATTTATTTGTATTAAGTTCAAGAAGAGTTCACAAGCTCTAACAGTGGTTCTTCCGTTCACACCATGCTTTCTTGCATTGATTGCCTGCCTACAGGGGCAGCTTTAGATAATCGCTGATAGGGGGCATTCAGGTATTATATCATGTGGGGGGGGGGGCAGCCAAACGCTGTCAAAAGATGACGTCATCGTTGATGTTTTATAAAAATTGGCTTGAAATCCGTCATTTGCAGTCCAGTTATGCAAAAAATTCCACCGGTGTTGTTCAGCCACCATAAGAAATGTATCAAAGCGAAAATATCCAAATTCGATTATTGCATGGTGTTTGCCTGACGTCAGTAAACGCCAGAATAACTTTGGTGTTGTTCAGCACCTTAATTTAAAAATGTTGTGGTTTTCGTCGTTAGCTCTACGACCTTCTGAATTGACGAAACATCAAGCTACTTCGCCAGCAACCGCATTTGCAAACTTTCATTCCCCTAGCATCATCAGCATTATCTGACTGTTATTATTTTTCCTTTTCTTTGAAAAGTTTTCCTGGAATGTGAATTTTGAACCTCTATAAAACTGGTCAAAGAATCTTCAGCATCCGTTGGCAGTGCGGAGGAGTAACTTTCTATTTGATTCCTATTTGTATTCAGGGTTGGCTCTGCACCGTCTGATTTGATAGCTTTGTCCATCATCTGGCTATAATTTAGTTTGCATGTTGAACTTGGTGGAGCGTATCTTTTACCCTCCTTTCGGGTCTTTTCAATCGGATGCTGCTTGCCATTGCACAAGATATTGCATTTCATTTTGATTTTGCACAGAAGAATAGAGACATCCGAAATGACGACCCCCTCTTCCATTGGTCCTTAGTCCTTCCTGGTCCATGTGAGTCATGTGATGCTTTGCCCAAATTTGTGGTTCAATTAGGAACGTTGATCGACTGGACGCCATCGCCCATTGGAATTGAATTATCGAGTCCTGGTGTCTGATCGTCCTCCTGGCCAATTAGTGTTCGCCATTGCGTTGACCCCTGCTCCTGATTGGCCCGCAGCCTTCCATTACCTCTGCTGTAATTCAATTGTTTTCTATGCAAACACGATGACAGTGGTGCATCCATAGGGGAAAAGCAATCGGCTTCGCATGGTTCCCCATGCGGAGCGCTTTTTTCGCACTCTTTTGTCTCTTCGGTGTCATCTCGTTTCCATAAATCGGCCCAGCAATTGGGTTTTGGGGCCCGTTTCTCTTTGCTACGCTGAACGTAAATTAAGTTTGCTGCACCGTGCAAAATTCGTCGCCTCGGTGACGTTTGCCAAACTAGTTCCCCAATTTCGATTCACTGGCAGGTGGTTGCCCCTCGGCCATTGGCAGCCACACTCAGTCTGAAAGTCTTTGAGTGACAAAATCTGTACTGAAAGAGTTCACGAAAATCGTATAATCGTGCAGAGAATTTAGAACTTTATAGTATTGTTTTGTGTTAAGGATATACTGTAAAATATGCACCACATAACATTGGAAAATGTGGAGGTTGGCAGTGATTGCCTGGTGGTTAGGGGCAGCTAACACAAAAATTATATTGTTAATACGTTAATTTAGGTTATGTTAAACCCCAGCTACCAAAACCTGATAAATTGCCAAAAATTGGGTAAAGTTGGCTTTTCTCTGGGTTCAATAAAGTTACAAAAACAGTGCAAGTTCCAAATTTTCAAAAAGAATCATATTTAAAAGGTAAATTTAATTGTAACAAAGTAGATTTAACAAAATATATAAATGTTAAGTAATTTATATGCATTCGGAAGATTACATATTTTAGTAACACCTTCATTTTCCCACGAATACATTACATTCCCCAGAATTTTCCAACATCAATGAATACTCATTACAATGTTCTGTATAAATTCTCTAGAATAAGTAGGCCTACTTGTACTCTTAAGTGGGTCAGCCAGTGTGTAGCGATACACTAAAACGGTTCGACTAAGTATTTGATAAGAGGTTTTTATTGTTTGGTCAAATCATTTTTGCTGTTATTAAAATGAATATTTTACTTGAATTTGGTAAATTAGCGTTTTGATTAGTGGTTTTGGGTTTCAATGACTTTTCCAGAAGAGGATTTTTGGAAATGAAAGAGGTAAAAAAGGATAGATTCCAACCGCTACATAATATATACATGTACAGTATGACAGCTGTCATTCTTGTACATTCGACTAATAAAGTTGAAATTTAAATATATGGTGCACATCGGGAGCAGGCACAATTCATGTGCAGAGTTTATCCAAATCTTATTTTCAGCCCAGATCATTGTTAAATGACGAGAAAATAAATCTTGAAAAGTTCGTGTCATTTGATCCATCTTGCATTCAATGTTTAATTCTTGCAATAAATATGAACTTGCATATGGCCGCGTGGTTCATGATGTTGGTGCCCCTGCGTTCGTCCAACTTTAATCTAATGGTGTTCAGATTAAACATGTTTTACTTTTTCCACACGGTTGGTCATTATGAATGCGCCTGATGGTGACCATTGTCAAGCCTGGCGTTTGTCCCTCAATGACATATGACGAGCAGAGTCCCCTGTGGTACACACCAACTCCTCCCGCCTAGATGTTAATAGCCTGGGCTAATAAACAGTGATTAATGAAGGACTCGTCCCAAGGATAATCCTGCTTAATATGCATTTGAAAAGTTTAAAATTTAATCATGACTTCATCAACGTGGCAAATTGGTCATCGGATGGGATTAAAGCTGGGAGATAGAAGAGACACGCTACATGTACTTCCGTGCGCAAATGAGCTCCTGATTTCCAGGTCATTGTATTATTTTAAAAATTTACATAGAATTGGGGATTTGAGCGAAATCTCGAGATTTCGACGTTTCTGGAGGACGATATTAGATTCTCAAGGTGACTGTCCACCGAGAAGTCAGGGAAATTGAAATGGTCTGGAAAAGTCAGGAGAAAGTCAAGGAACAACAACTTAGATTGTTAAAAAATCTTAGAAAAGCAATAGAAAAGCTAAATGTTTTATCAATTTTTTTTTAAAATTGCGCCTATGGCGTTTCCATCGCCAATAACATACTTGGCAAACGTCTTGAGAAAATCTTGAATTACTCTAAAATACAGCATGCAAGCGAATGTGGTAGGCTAAACTGCGGACTTGACTCCGTCTAATGCAAAAGTGATTTTAGGTGTATTTATAATTCGAAAAAGAATTTTTTTTAATTGTCTGGAATTTTTGCAAAAGGTGTCTGGAAATCTTGGTAAGTCAAGCAAACTTGATTGAAGATTCGGTCAGCCACCCTTTTAATGCCTCAGCAAGCAACTATATTATTATAAGAATGAATAAAATCGACTTTAAAATTGCGATATATTGCACACTAAAAGTAGTCAGATTTACATTTATTCAATTCCTGATTTAACCTTTTTTTTGCCATATCCATTTTAGAAATGTCATTCGCTATATGGCAACCGTGCAGAATAACTGTGCTATCTGGCGTTCCTTGTTGATTTCCACATTTCCGGTGCTTGGATTTTGTTGAAACAAACTAAACTGGTATTTTTTTTCCTTTTTTTTAAAGCGTTTTTCTCCAGTATCACATTGCTTGGAGACGCTTTTTGTTAACTATGTGCTCGAAACGCAACGTTTCTTTGAAAGGTGCATTGTGAGCGTGTCGGTACATTGCTTTTGACTTTTCCTAAATGGGCTTTTTATAGGAAAAAGTATAGTTTTTGTGTTTGTAGAAAAGGCTTTATAGCGTCGTATAATCTAGCGGATGATATAAATAGGGGGGAAATATATGCCTTTCATAAGTATACCCTCAACTTTTCCAGTATGCCGCTCTCACATATGGTCTTTCAGACAAGTTTTCGTTCTTATATACACATTCCCATTTATTATATTTAAAATAACTATTTTTGAAACCCCCATGTCGAGTTCACGGGAAAAATACGTCCATTGAAATTGAGAAAAAGTACTCTTTTGCCAAACACCTCAAACGGTTTATGTACTAGCTGTAGACCTGTTCATGCTATAGATTGCTTATTTATTGTATTGTGTAAGGAAAAATAACGCCCACTTTCCTACTTAATTTCAAAATACTGTATATGCACCTACATTTGCGAAAACACTGTATTTCATGTACAGTATATACAGTACACAGTGCATCGTCGAGTTTATTTCACAAGATATACTGTATTTAGGGTACGAAGTACTTGCCACATCGAAAATGTACTACAATATGAATCCATGAACATGTATTTTCACATGAAATATGTTTTGTAATTGCTAGTATACATGTAAAATGATTTTGAAAATACATGTAACGTCTTTTGAAATTCTCAGTGAAATTCCCAGCAATGAATTTTTATTATTATACTAATACTGTATGTGCGATTGCATAAAATGCCATATGCGGGGTGCCAATTTAAAAAGTTCTTAGTCTTAAAAGTCATAAAAAGTCCTAAATATTCAAAGAAAAGTCCTAAAACGCCTTGCACATTGTGTTGTCAAACTACCTAGTCAACCTTTAGCTTGGTGCAGGTGCAGTTTGACACATAAGGTAACTTAAACACATACAGTAACATAAAGACGAATAAAAATAGAAATACTGCACCCTAAACCTAAACATTTTACTGTTTTAAAAAGTCCTAATAATCCTTAATCTGTCTCCAAACGTTCTAAAATAGTCCTTAATTTTTCTCCAAGAAAAGTCGTAAAAAGTCCTAAATTCCAAAACTTGAAATTTGTTTGATTCCCTATGATATTGCATAATCCACTGCATGAAATGTGTTATGGTCAGTCAGATTAGCGCATAATATGGACAAGTTTGGTTTTGGTCATACATCAGAGAACTTGTATGAAGTCTATGGCATCTCAGTTTGACGTTATCATTTCCCAGTTTTCTATTTCAGTTGTATTTTAATGCCATGAAATTCCTGTTATAATTAAATTTTTCAGCGTTATAAGATGGCGTAGTTAAATTAAGGTACTAAGCATGCAGAGGTGGCATCTGTCTCATTTTCTCCATTTCAAATTTTCAAGACGAAGATATGGCGTATTTTTTATTTCGGTTTTTTTTCTGACTTTATGAATCGTATGCCTCATGGCAGTTGCATGTTCGTGCTGCATGCCCTGTCATCATAATTAAACGATCGAGTCCCCAGATGCCTCATCGAAGTCACTCGAACTGAGACATCATTTTTAAACTTAATTTGCGAGGAATTTCTCTTAGTTTGAAGACTATATTAAAGGATTTTTTCTACCTCGCCTATACTCACTGGTGTATTTAGTATTCGAAAACAGAGTAAGGAAAAGACTGTTCAATTAATCAAAAGTGCGTGAGTGTCATTTGTCTTTTGCCTTCACTTTTCCATTCATATTAATGAAGGCATGTATACCTTTGGCTTTCCCATGTGATCATCGTTGGCGGGGGTCGTAACTCCCCAAGGTGTCGTCTGTCATAGTCCTGTCTCCAATTTCCCTTGTTTCCTATGTGAACCAGCACACGACATGGTTTTCAAATGGTAATGGACGACACGTGTAGGAAAAATGCCATGGTCATGATTTTAACAGGACATCCTTTCATCCTTTCTTCCTGGTCATAATGTGTGGATCTGTACTGTAAGGCCTCCATTGCAGTTGCGTTTCGTTTTTGACAGAGACGTAGATTGGACATGGATAATTGCTAGAAGCTTTTTTTTTTAAAAAATCGTCAGATTTGTTTGCATATGCTCTGAGGTAGTATCGATTATTAAAGGGTTTCATCAAGAACTGACGCGTGAGTGTGACATGTGGGACTTGAAACCTGTGGATTCACTCTTTGGAACATGTTTCCAAACTTTACCTACTAAACAAACATTATACAACAATGATTGTTGTTTATACATGTAGTTAACAAAGTTTAAAAACTTTGACACATGCGCATGTACATGATATCAACTTGTGATGATAGTATTGAAGTATGTGAGACAGGGTTCCCCTAGATCTCTAAAACCTGAAAAAGTCAGAAAAATTGAAACGGCCTGGAAAAGGCAGGAAAAATTGATTAACATTTGAACAGTCAGGGAAATTAAACAAAATTTGTGTTCTTTCTCCTGTTCATGAATAATAAGCAATAAATACGTGTATAGCATGCCTTACATTGGCATGGGAACTTTATTTTAAAATCTGGAATTGTCAGGGAAGTTGAAAATATCATCTCTGGGGGAATCCGGTTCAAGAGCTGCGAGATACATGTACAGATGGTATTTTTGAAAATATTTTTTTCGTCATATATTTTAAACCTGCATTTTGAAATTGTGGTTAGATTCAATCGATCTCACATTATTATTTCTGTGCATTTAGGTGATGTGCAATTTCATCCACGTTTTCTCATCCCATCCTTTTATTTTTTCGGTCTTGATCGTCACAAAAAACGGATCTTGAGATTTCGAAGTAAGGAATATTTTGTTCGTCTTGTCACTTAGATGCGTACATGTAGGTGTGTCACATGTTGCCATTAGCAATTTCAAGAAACAACTACAAACCATACAATATGTCGGTATATTCGACTTTGGTTTCCATAAATTTCGGGATTGGTATATGTAAACTGCGCATTACTCGTTCTCTTTTCGTACCAGGTATACTAAAAATTCTGCTTATACATCTGCCAGACCGAAATTGATTTATTTGAATTTTATATTGAAGATTTCTCCAGCAACTTTGCATTTGTCATGGTCGAGCGCCAACGAAAAAATCGATCATAAAATTAATGGTTGAAATCTTAAGACTTCCAACAAATATTTTATATACGCTTCTGAATATCCGTTTTTTACTCAACATTTCGCTGCACTTAAAATTTCAACAGTAAATGTGCACTAAAGAGCTGATTTATTCCCAAATTGATCAATGGCGAATTTCCCCACTCAGCACCGGGGTTGCAAAATATTTACGTATTTAATTCTACTTTTACCTCGTTAGGGATGAAGGGCCAAAGAAATGCTGTAGCTCTAAAATGAGTGGCAATCAGAAAAGTGTTTACTTTACACTTTGTAGTGTGCTGATTTTTGTTTCGGTTATATTCGTCATAATACCGAATGCAAGCCGTTCATGTACATGTACATACATTATTTTGCTCAAACTGTCCCAATTTTCCCCTTGAATTACGTCCATAATTAAGCTCAGGCAAGCTGAAAATATTTTCAGCTATCGCCAGAGAGGGCACTCGAGTGAAAAATCCTCTCTGTGAATGCCTTAATCTACCGTTTGATGAGCGAAAACTTATAATCTAAGCACTTATACGTTAACTGGCCATCTGAGAGTTGTTTAAAATGCACCGCATTTCCACTTTAAGCCGGGACGTTTGATTCAGCGAATTAAAATGCCGCAAATACGATGCTAAAGTATTAATAAATCATGCCAATGTTGGCAACAGTTCTGCAGTGTACTTGCGACAATGTCGGTGATAAAAATATTTTCGTAAATTATTTTGAAAGGCAGTTTTCAAAATAGACGAAGAAAAAATTAGATTCAAGATTCGCTTATTATTCTACTAGGTCTATCAAAAGCAAATTCCTACGTATATTTGAGATAAACTTCGGTATAGTACTTGCTCCAACAGGCTTCATCAGGGTTTATTCAGGGTCAGGGAAAATCAGGGAATGCCAGGGAATACTGACTGATCACCATCTTCAGAGTACTTTTTATTTTACACATTTATCATAAATTTGAATGTCTATATACAGTATTCACTTTTACCCAATTTCAGGGTTCCCACTTTCTGGAAACGTCAAAGAAATGAAAGGATGTCAGGGAATTCGTGAAAATTCCTGAAAATGTTATGAAAATTGAGATAGTTTGAGTCAGCCAATTGATTAATCTTCATCTTTCATAAAAAATTGGGATAAAATCCATCATTGTATTTACTTTTTAAAAAAAAATCTCTGGAAAATCTACTTGAGAATTTGACTGGGTACCCTGGAATTCTGTGTCTATGAGTTTGCACTTCTCCTCTTTAATTTTATTGCAAATCCCATCTGGCTATGCTCTTACATACAGTACGAAAGCATTTCATTGCCAGTGAATATCTGCATAAAAAATATATTCTCATTGCGTGTGCAGTGATTTTGGAGACGATAAGGTTGTTAAAAACAAATTGAAAGTCAGTTTGCCCTATTTTAAGCGTAAAATCCCAACAGTGTGAAGTCGAGCTGTTATTTTCTCCCTAATCTCGACATGGCTACAACATATGAAGTGGGAGTGTTTAGGGACCTCCGAATTAGTAAGCCCTTGCTTTCCGCATTTGCCATGGGCTTTTCCAAGGCGCACGAAATTCATTACAGCGGAAAAAATAATGAAAAATATCACAGTGGGTTCTCGGGGATTTCAGGGGCTTCTCTAAGAGCCCAGTGAAAAATCACTGAGATTATTTGGCTGGCATGCGATTTTTCTTCGTTGCATATCAGCATCTTTGCTACCAGCTTATACGTGGACCCAATTTTCCTCAGTAATTGCACACTGACACTCTTGCAGCTTTCTGCACATACCACGTATTCATCACGTGACTGCTGCTGTACTGACAGCCATTTAATATTTCATCCACAAGCAACGTGCGGGTGTGAATATAAAAATATTAGGAAAAAAAATCGACGTCTAAGCTTTGACCCAGCGATATTTAGATAAATTTTCAATTAGTCGCGCAATAAACTTATACGAGATTACTATGCAAATGAGTGCTGTGCTGGTCGTTAGGTCAGGCTTGTAAAGTGTGAATTACGCTGCATATTTTCGGTGTTTTCACCATGGGCCACTTTGGTTTCGAGTTTATACAATGAACAATGTGCATGTATATTGCAATTTTCTGCGTATTTTGACAGTTTTGAATATATTTACTGCGTGTACATGGAGTTGCATGTTGGGCATGGGTTGATTGATATTCACGTTTGAATATTAGATTATGTATTATGGCCATCCTGGCGGCTCAATGATCAAAATTTCTAATGGTAATGGTGTGCTGACGATTGAACACATTTGCAACAGCAGGTACATGTACATTAATAAACAGTTAATCCAAATGTGGTTTGTTAATTCTGCAATGATATTTTCGAAAATGTTAGCTTTAAGTTTAGTTGGAAAATAAAATTATGGAAATTAATAATGGATTCGTAGGATATTATTATGATAGAAATTAAAAATTTAACTCGTAGATATTTTTTGACTAGCAATGAAATTTAAAATGTTATAAAATGACTAGTTTTCATATAAATTACGTATTCTATAAAGATGGTGAGCAGTAAATGTTGCTTATGCAGGCATGCAATAAATTTATTGTATTAGCAATTGTTAACCATGCATCATTATCGTAAAAAATAAATTATTATTTTGAAAAATAACGACAAAATCGTAAATGTTATTAAATGAGTAGTTTTGATTCTGATTACTTATTCTATATAAGGTGGAGAGCAATACATGTTGTATATGCATGTTTACAATAAATTTATTGTATCAGCAATTGTTAACCATGTAGTTAACAATTGTTACTTCAGCCGGAAAACCTGGAATAATGAGGGAAACGTCAGGGATTTTCAACATCAACTTTACATACGCTGTAGCTAGTTATTGGTTAACAACAAAAGTCAAAAGATGGCACATTTAAGTTAATTATATACAACTACATAAATGTAGACGTCTTCTTTTAATAAGTACATTTAGGGAAGAAATCAATAATGGACATGTCATTTTAAAAATAATAAGTAAAATTTGCTATCGCCTTATGAATTTTTTTTTGTTTTATCTCATATTTATGCATAATACGATGAAATAATGTAACTTGTCCTATCGTTTGAAACATGTTTTTTCACTAATTATTTTACCAAGAAATCCTTTTTTTAACCCCACGGATTCTACATGCATACATTTAAAGCTGAGTCTGTGCGCCATGGCAAAAAGCCAGTAAAATGTAAGTTAAGCGAAGATGATCGAGCCTCTTTCTAAACTGAATACATTATAGTTTCTAGCGTTAAAAATTGATTCATGTTTTAAGAATTGGGCCCGTAATGGCTTTCGTTTCTTATGATGTAGTCGAACGTGAAAGTTTATTACCGTATGATAAAAATCTGAGATTTCCATGCAAACTACTTCCACGTGTATTACGGGCCTACTTTCCGGTATCGAAACACATAAGAAATTGAACAAGAAATAAAATCACGGGAAATGTAAAATGTGCTCTCATCCTTATTCGTTTTGCATAACCCCGAGAGCTAAAAGTAAAATCCCTGAAGGACTGAACCTGCTTCCAAATATTCCCATTAAATTCAGCTTTTTTCTTCCATGGTTTTGCTAGAAGGAATCGGTGAAAATACGATGTTTTCAAGGAGTTTTCATTGTTATGCCCATGGACATGTATGTGATTTGGCGCTCACTATTCCAAACTTCCAGTTTGATTTACACGCATTTCTGTAGATGTCTGTTTGGATTTGTTTATGCATTTTTGATGTAAGCTTTAGTCTGAGAATGTATAGCCAATGTACATGTATTTTTGATGAATGCATTGTCGTTAGCAGTAACAAAGATGGCACGTTTTATGAAAAGGTCACTAAAATGCAATTTTAAAATAGCATTTTAATACGTTGACGATTTAAGTTATTATATCGATCTTGGAAATTATGAGTTCAATTACTAGTGTAAACAAATTGCCTAAGATTTATCTAAGATAACTATCAGATACTTTCTCAATGATAGATCATCATAACTGCTAACAACATAATAATGGTACTCTGAAGCATCAAACAGTTGTTTATTGAAAATTTATTCTCACTTAACACGTTTACGAAAACAGAATTGTAGTGATCTGATATTTGAACAGGCTCTGTAAAATAGTTGCTTTCCATTTACAGTTTTATGTGGATTTTTGTTAATATTGTATTTAGTTCATGTCCACATTGCGATGTGAATGTTCCAAAGCTGGTGACTTTTAGATAAAATAAGTTGAAATGAGGATTTGATAAAATTTTATAAGGGCGTAAGATATTGCCAGTGATCTTTGTTGGACCAATCTGGGTTTTTGGCGTTTCTGATAAGGAACCTTCATTTTCTCCCTTTCATTTGATTGCGGGAGGCAGCTGCAATAAAAAGCAATAAATTAGTTTTTTATGTTTTAGGTTTTGGCGCCGGTGGCCATAAGATGGGCTTTAAGATAGACACTCCGTAAAAAGATAAAGGTGCTCTTTTGCCAAATGAAATTGTAGGTCCGCAGTTAACCTGAACATTTGCTGTTGAATTACTCAATTACAGTTTTTTACAACTGTTCGAGGATTCCTTTCCCATGAAAAACTTGTGAAAATTGTTAAGATTTTCTTTTTTGAAATTAACCATTACTCCTCTAGCATATCACGGTTTCTGTTTTTTGACAACACCACTCTGACTTAAAGAGTCAGCCTTATTGCATATCTCATAGAAAGCTTGCTTTATGCACAGATTCCATTCAATAAATTTGTTGGCATTTGGAATAGGCAAAGTGATTCAAATAAGGACCCTTTCAGAGTTGTGTGCTATAGGTGAATATCTAAAGCGGTAATATATCGGGAAGGTGTTTTGGTCTGATTTTATTTCTGTATTCTATTTAAAATACATCATATTACTATGATGAAATTTGATTTCGGTAATGAAAAATCAGAAAAATTAACTTAATCTTTTTCATTTTCAAGCCCCAATTAATTTAAACAATGGATAATGCTGCATCATTCAATCTTTAATTGTCTTAGGCCTGACCATGCATTCTTATAATTTGTTCAAAGATGAAGATAAACAAACGTATCAAAACTGCATATTGGGCTTCAAATAAGAGAGCAAAGAACAGATTCCTGTACACAAGTACTTCATTGTTTTCTAATACCATTATAACGTTTATTCACTAAGAAAAGTAAGAAGTAGAAAAAGTAAGGAAAGTGTAGTCAGCACAAAACGTAAAAACGTATGCCTTGTTTTGCTGAAATTCTTTAGTACAGGGTTTCCACGTTCTGGAAAGTCAGTGAATGTCAGAGGATTAATGAAATTGTGAGAGAATGTCCGGGAAATCAAGCTAGTTTGCATCACCCAATTGATTAATCATCATCGTTTATAAAAAGTTGGGTTAAAATCCGTCATTTTTCTTACTTAAAAAAAATTGATGTAAAGTGTCAGAAAAAGTATTGGAAAGTTGTCTGGGAGTGTCAGGGAAATCGACTTGAGAATTTGAGTGAGAACCCTGTAGTAGCCAGTACTATTCGAATCAGGATCACAGATACTGGAAACATTTTCTCACACAAAATGGTGTGGATTTGATCAAAATTCTGATTTGAGCTAAAACAAACAACCATGAAATACTATTTAACCTTATTTACGAAAAGGTTCTTACATAATAATAAAATTTCTAATATTTTTATCATATGGTTTGTTTTGTTACGTTCACGTTGATAGTTTTTAAGTAGCTTGAGGAAAAACCATTCAGTTAATGGTTTTATTGTTCCATTGCACTTTCATTTTTTTTCGAAATAAGTGTACGTATCTGTTGTAGCGGATCCATTTTATTAGTCGAAAATCTTCGTCTTGGCAATCGTTGCAGCCTGTCTTACGTCTGGCTCCCACCCTAATATTTCATTGATCTTATCCCGATTTCTGAATGCCTCAAGTTTGCGAGATAGGCCGCAACAATGCTAGCATTAATATATCTCTTTCCTGCTTTATTGTTTCGTTCAAAGCTCAAGAATAGATTATTACAATCTGAAAATCTGAATGACGTGTGGCACACACTTGAAACTCATCCCTGTGTTTACTTCTATGTCGACATACTTTTTCCCTCTCATTTTTTCCAGGCACAGCTTGCACTCATCATTGCTTCGTATAAACCCATTTTTTATAAGTTCCCTTATCCGTTATATGTCGGATCCCCCTACATGTACTCCTATACTCCGATATTTGCAATATCAATTCGATCAGGACGACTTTTCACTGCCATGGTCCGTTGCAACTGGATACATACATGTATATTAGAAGGTTTCGAAAAAGTTTTTGTTGGATGGATTTTCTGAACGTCTCACTTGAAGTTAAAAGAGTTTTTCTGAAGGTCCTTAAGCCTCATTCTTCCTCGCTGTAGACGCAATCACAGCTGGAGGACGTCAAATGAAAACTGCTCAAGTGTGATGAGCTTTCAGTCATGAAACACTCTCTATGCTAAGGTGATTCTCCAAAATGATGGAGTGCAGATTATATAAGCTAAGATGTCGACTTGTTGAGTAACGGCCATTAATGTCTTCGGTCTCGGACACTCTTGCAATTTTGAATGTCCACGTATGGGTGGTCCAGCAACATCAGGTTAACTGTTGTTAATTTGTTTTTCTGATAACTTTATACCAGAGCCAAAGAACTCTTTATCGATAAAATTTTTGGAGGGGATCCTCTGCCTACCTTATACAGGTGAAAGAAAAGTCTACAACTATTTGCAATTGCAATTTATAATTGGTTGACGATGTGCATTAATCATGAAGACGACCTCATAAGTCACCTATGACGGCATCTGTGAGGGAAATGAAAGTGTAAGTAAATTCTTAAAAATGTCAGGGAATGTCAAAGAAATTGAAACTTACGAAAATGTGATGACAATATTTCAACGTCCCCAAAAAGTTAAAGAATAGTACTTGATTAACCGTGAAGATGATGTCATAGGTGATCAGTGTGATTGTGAGAATCCTCATTGTCACCGTGCATCCATAAGGAATATAATATGCAGGATATAAGGTGAGGAAAAAGTCTATGCCTGATGTATTTCAGCTATACTGTAAACTTCTTCTTCACCTTTATGTTATATTCTTTATTAATAAGGAAATCGAAATAAGGAAAATAATATAGAGGGTGAGGTAAAAGCCTATAGCTGCTGTATTTCAGCTATAGAGTTTTTCCTCACCATGCACACTCTATTTCTTATTTTTCGGTTGATTTCACAGCGAACATGGGGGTATCACAAGACTATCAAAAACAGGTCTTAGTTGCTGATTTCATGTTTTCCGGAAGAAGCAGATTACTAGATAACTTGAATATAGCAGTGTCTTTACTGATGGCAAGTCGAGAACATTTACGATCCAAATTTACTTTAACTGTGCCGCGGGTCAGGCTGCATGACAGGCTTATTAGTCATTCTCTGGACCTGTATGTCCATACCACTGACCAAGTAGGACAGATTTAAGTTTTTTCAGCCGTCCTAGACATTCAAAACTTTCGTGAACCATCATTTATGAGCAGCCTCTGCAAAGTTCACCTTAATGTCTCTCACCCTTCCCCACCCCATTCCCGCATATTTCAGAAGTGCTGAACTTGTCACGCATACCAAATAGCCCGCAGTATTTTTTAAATTAAAGAATCGCCTAAAAACCCGAAAATCCGATGATGAATTTGGTGTTTTTAATGAATTTCTCGCTGGAAACGGGATGTTTGATTTGAGAAACGACAATTTTTCACGAGGGTCGTGGCGCGGCTGTCTAAATTACACGTATGTCATGGCCCCCTAATGCCTTATCTATCGATTAAGTTTTAAACCCTATATTTTGTAATATATTGGCCTTCCGTCTGTGCCAGGACCCCTATTTGATTGACCAGTCGGATTCAATCCCTGCTCAGCCTAGCTCTTAATTGCTTTTAGATCAATGACGGGAGGGTGTCTGCTTAATACTGAGGTGTTATTCCAGTCCCCCCTTATGTTCAACCCCTGCATTTTATACTCTGACTCTGCCCCCCTTAGTCGTTCTCTGCGTTTCAAAATATGACTTTTCTAATGCAAATAACTGCATCGGTAAGTGATGGACAAGAGCATGTGTCCGTAATTATGTGAACAGTCCGTGCTCGCAAACATAGCAAATGGCCAACAGTTCGAAATTTGCATGTCTGTTTTTCAACTTGATTTGTGGATCCGATATATCAAAAATGGTAGACTGCTTACAAGCATCAAAGGAATATCATTATTGCACTCGAATGCCACACGTGTGCTTTCTACATGTATGTAAAATCAGGCTTTTGTGCTGAAAAACTGAATAGTGATCCATAGCCTACCCTGTCGTTTTAAAAAGCGTGAAAAATCCCCAATAGGGAAACGTCTGTTTAGCGCATGCGCCAAAGATGCATAATATTTATATTGCAAATTTACATGTCTTGTATACAAGAATGGCACCTGTCCTAGCTAATCCTTTTTATTTATTTGTAATTTTTTGTGTTTTTTTGTTTCACCTTAAACTAGCCTAGCCAACAATGTAATTTCTGGCTTAGCTGCCCCACACCCTCCAGGCAATCCTTTCCAGCATACATACCGTTAGGAGAAATCCACGTTCTAAAGGGGTTTAGATGGAGCAGGTGCTGTACCGAAGTACACCCTTCCCAGTATTGCAAAAACCTGACAAAACACCACTCGTGTTTCAACGGACCAGGGTTTCCGCAGAACCTGGGAAATCAAAGGAATTTGAAAAAAATGCAAAAAGTCAGAGGATTTCGTAACTTTTAATTATAATTTCAATCTACGAGGTATTTCATATATCGATTATGGCGTGTGATTAAAAAAGTGCATTAATAATTTAATGCTGTGTTCCTACCTAATTCAATATTCCGTTCATTAATTATTGTCATTGTCAGTGACCTTATTGATCAAAAATTGACAAAAACTTATGTTAAAGGGCAGGTACTTTTTACTTTATACATGTATTGGTCAATGGAAATACTAAAGGGTCTCAAGAAAATAAAAATTTGAACCCGGCAAATCTTGGAAAGACCGGGGATTTTGTTACCAAAGCTGCGGGAACCCTTGTGCAGTTCCGTTGGGTTGCGTTATGTAATCGAAGGATGGCGACACATGTGTAAACTTCTCTAATACTCTCTGTGTTAACCGGCATGTAGAAACTCCTAACTCGTGAGACCTCTGTCATATTTTTGTATTATTTTTTATTTGGCTTTTCCGGGCTAATGCGAATTGAAACACGTTCTAATTTGAATTTTCTGTGGTTTGATCCCACCTGTTCAGGGATGATGTATGCTAATTCGTACGAGCCACAAAATACAGAGATTCTATGGAAGCTGAAGCTCAATAAGCCCGCTTAATTTCACTCGTGAGCGACGATGTCGAGGTTGTCAAGATTGCTGAGTTGTTTTGGTTGTTCTGACTCCTTAGAAGACTCCTTTATCCCTGGTAAATTTTATACGAAACAGAAAATTATTTTTGCACAAAAGAGAGGCATAATCAAATGCACGTACGTTTGTTGTGATGCTAAGGCTCATAAGCAATCTTTAGTTTCACAAAATTGAAATTACAGTGCAAGAACCGCTTCGACTGGTATTTTCATGAATAGAATGCATCATTCTCAGAGGCATAACAATGGAAAGAGTTGATTAAAACCGTTTAAATAGCCGATTGCTAATCGGGAATGGTGCAGCCCGCCTCGACCTGGAGGTTGGTCATTGTTATCTGGAGCTTCCGGTTAAATATTAAACAGGCGGGACCCTAATTATAAATGCAACTGCATAATGATGATTAGTCTGCCTTATACGACAATGCTCCTTGGCCCCTATGCCCATGCTAAGGGAAGCATCCTTTATAATTACCACCGCCATGGCCCTAGCGGCAAATTTTAATGATTGTTCCATGCAGCACAAAAGCTGGCATCCATCAGACCCCTTCAAATATGTCCCCAAATGGGTGAATTAATGAGTGCCCCCACCCCATACCCCCTTACAAACACCTCCAATACCAATCATCTCGCTATCCTTTTTATGAAGAGGGGGTTGATGTTGGAAGATGTAGGAAATGGATCTGGACTTAACAGGGCTCACCCCATTTGCCCCCACCATTCCAAACTCCATCAACTTCCTGTGCGAACATAGTTTTTATCCCTTCGTCTGGGTATGGGCCGATGGCCCTTATAAGCCCGCGTTAAGCCAGACTTCAATTTGGATAAAAGCCACTTATTGTAATTCCCGCATTGTCCCTTATTCGGCACTTAACAATTCGCTGCAATTAACAGATTCTGAAATCACGCCCTTCATTTACCCATACATGGCAGTTTCAGATCCTAAAAATATTCAGTATGATGTATTTATGCACGTGTATTCTGCGTCGCAAGGTGGCGCTACTGTAGACCTGTTTCAAAATCTGAGCTGGCAGTTTCCTGGCTAACATAGTAGATGGCGCTGGATGTTTAGAACACGTAAAACGTGCGTTAATGATATGTTTGTCACATATCTCTACTCGACAAGTACAGTTCAAATATGGGATGGTTACAAAAGTTAATTTTAGAATAGCCTTAGAGTGGGTGGTGCCACTGTAGACCTATTGCAAAATCCGAGTTGACAGTTTCCTAGTTAATATAGTAGATGGCGCTGGATCTTGACAACATGTAAAACGTACTGTATTGATATGTCTGTGATATTATCATTAAGTCCTACCCTCATTACAACAACTTAGTTTAAATGATTTTTAGAGTTGTGAACACGATATTCATTGACGTTTGACATCCATTGGAAATACATTGGCACTATAAACTGTATATCGATGGCCTAGTGGCAATACCACGTATCAATTTTTAGCAAAAATTGAATTTTTATACCATTTTGTTAAGGACTGACTACTGCGTATCTTAGCATAATACACGTAACAAGCAACGTCTGAGTCAGTGTTGTATTTTTTTCAATAAAAAGTGTTCCTGAGATCTTAATCTTTATTCGTTAATCTTAAAGGTTAATAACATGTAACAAATTATTGTTGACAATAATAACGCGTAAAAAACGTTAAAAATACTCCGTTCTTGATTGTGTATATTAGCAGGTATCACAGTTTTTTAGCTGCATTCGAAATCTTAAACATGAAATATTGAATTTTCCCCTCCACTGAATAATTGCAATTATGTTAGATCGTGGTATCACCACTAGGCAATCGATATATCCCAAAATTCACTATGCCAATATATGGTTATTATTCATTTCTTTTTTTCAATTAATAACAGATTTAAACTTGATAGTCCAAGTAGTTTACATGCTGCTAGCCATATATACCCATGTATGGGCATATGCTGTTTTTTCTAATGTTGCAAGCTAGAATGCAGTATGCCACATCAGTCACGAAAACTTGAACTGCTGACCTCATATGTTTGAATAGAAGAAATAGCTTTTGCCACTTGTGTCGATTTCTGTCGTGAGATGACTTATTCATATTTCTCATTATAAATGCCCGTTTATGCCTAACTGTAATTCTCATATTCTATCCATTGTCCCTTTCCCATATTCGAGTCACTTATGACAGATTCTGCAATTATCCCCCATCGTTCCCCATTTAGGAGCAACCCCCCCTGTATTCCCAATTTAAATATTCACTGGCTGTTTCTCGCTATGTGCCGAAATTGCTCCCATTTCGCTCTTATTGCTAATTTGCTCACCAATTTCTCCCACTTCTATTGCTCTCGGTACTTACCCGGAGATGCAGCGCAGTATATTCCGCAACCAATTAACCTTTTTCTCCAAAATGAACCTCATTGTGCATGTTCGGTATAAATTATCAGAAATGTAGCTGCTCATCTGCTGTGATATTTATATTTCGCATTTTTGCGCACGTTTTTCATCGCCTTTTCGCAGAGAGGCATTCAATTTATCAACATTTACTGGTATTGGTCTATACCCTATGCATTTTTTCCATTCCCTTTTCATCTTTTCACAGAGAATGTGCCATTTGCTCCTGAAGGAATTTCCACTTAGGAAGATCAACGGATTTCTCACTGGCATATTCAGTTTAGCTCTGATTAATAGTTGACGAAATTATACAAGTTGATCAGTATTCGTTTTTAACACATTTTTAATATTATCAATGTTTACAATTTTTATGTACTTCCGCATATACAGTAGCAATTCTGTTCTTTCAGATGAGTTACAGTGTATATTCGTGCTAAGTGCGGACATTTACAAATAAAAAAGTTACTTGCTTAATCCAATCTAACCTGTGCTGCCCCTTTGAAGATGGCAATCCATGTTTGCACCCTCATACGCATGGTTTGCCATCTTTCAGGGGCTGGTCGATTCGATATACCTAAACTTAATTATCCAACAAAACTAAATTAACCAGATATTATCGAACTCTATTCGAATATTATAGTTCAAGTACACAGTGAGCGTAATTTCCTGCCCGCATTACAAAAATTAATTTTAAAAAACCTTTATAGTATGTACATGTATCAGAGGTAAGAGTGCTAAATTTCACTTTACCCTCTGGTAGGCGATTAGCACCTTTATTTAGTAAGCGTATCTATTGAGTGTTTAAAGTTATAAATTCGTAGGTTATTTTTGAAAATTACATGCATAATAGCTTCGCCAAAGTATTAACACAATATTCGCGAAATTTAAAATCACACGTGCCAGAATTCCAATTCAGGCGCGCGCTAATACGGCTTCCTTTAAGAATTACAGTAGGCGCATTAATACATTCCTTTCTCGAACAAGTGATCAGGTTCAAAACGTCCACCAGAGGGCATTGGGCGCTCTTAACCTGAAATAAATGCGTCATAGCAGCCCTTGGCCTTAAGGTATTCAAAAAAACGGAGATCAGATCATCGTCATGTATATTCGCGGATAGTGATTGCCATTTTTTGGGGGCGAAATGCCATTTTGCAGATGCTGATTTTATTTCGTCGCCATTTTCTGCGCATTACGGTCTCTTTCTGCCGGAGCATACGTCCTGGTTGCCCTTTCTCTTTCTCTTGTTTCTCTCTCTACATGTACACGTAACTCTACATGGCTTTCCCATGCACCTCCCAACTTGTATCCCCTCTGGAGATTTTAAGTTGCAGATAAAGCGCTTCGCCTGGCCGATTCGATCAAGTTTTACTTCGCCGATCTAGCCAATGTGTCCCACAGGGGTTTCCCCCACGCCGCGTTCACACAGCTTACCTATTTCTTGTTGGCAATGGGCCCAGATAACAAAGATAATTACGGTTTGTTGCTCCGTTACGTCCTGCGTTGTTTCCCCACCTCATCTCATCTATTTCATCCCCATCAAAACGTGTTTTCTCGCTGTTCTCTATGGGCGACCAAGGGGTAAGGGGGTGGGGTAGGGCCTTTTTGCTTCGCCAGATCTACCGCTAAATTAATCCTGTGTGTCTCAACGCGCCGTAATTGCCATCCTTCATTAATAAAGGAATATAAAATTTTCTTTATACCCTAATTGAAATTACCGTGGAGAGTTGCAGGCGCAGGAATCCACCATTAACTTTTTGCGGGTTGATGAATAGCCACGTTTGCCTATACATGTACATGTATCTGGATGTGGGCATGCTTTTTTGCCATTTACTTTTTATTCCTCCTACGCAGTGTAATGTAACCATCCCTAGCTCGTTTATCTCGTAAAATTATGCTCCTAACAGTAGACATAAATTAGACTGATTACCGTATACGACAAAAGCACCAAAAATCCCCCAAAAAATAACATAGCATGACCGTCGTTTAAGGTGTAGTCAGGCGTTTTTTGTATTTTTTTTGTCATTGAAGAGGTGCATGGTGTTCTCGAAATAAACAGGGTTCCCAAAGAACCTGGGAATGCTGGGAAAGTCGGGGAATTTGTAACAGATTATGTAACCTGAGAAAATCAGGGGAATTTAAAAAAATCAAACAGTCATGTGGTCACCCAACTTTTACTTATAATTTCAATCCATACATTGATTATGGCGCGTACCGTGGATTTTTGGTGACATTTTCTGTTGCACAATGAAATGAAAACCTCAATATAGCGGCTTGGTTCCTTCTACACGTACATATACATGTATTTTGCTTCATTATGACACCACCAAAATTTGCCAAATTAAAATAATGTGAATTCCGAGCATCTAAGTATTCCAAATGAGGAATACTGCAATGCAATGCTTCGGTGTTTTGTGAATTCCTTTATTTTGCAAATTCATTAATTATCGTCCTAGTCAATGACTGTAAAGGGCAGATCAGGTTCTTTTGACTTTGTATTGGTCAATGGGAAAGCTCTAAACATCAGGGGAAAATAAGAAATCTGGAAAAATCAGGGGTTTATACCACTAAACGCTATACGCCACTAAACGCTACCACTATACGCCAAAAGGGCAAATTAAACTCTTCTGTTTTAGAACTGCAAATATAATAATAATTAACTGCCAATGGTCGTTTTATTTGAGATAAAACTGTGAAGTTGGCGAGTAATGACATTTTACGCTATCTTTTTTTTTTTTTCACAAAGTAGAACGCCTTCCTATTGGGGTTCTGTATTTTTCATAAATAAAATTGTCATGTTTTGAACCTGAAGCATACAGCAAACTATACTGTGTTAAATCCAAGGATATGATAAATCCTTTGTTGCGACTTGCAATGGGTGTCAGTGAGCGAATCACTGGGGTTAACGACACTAAATTTTTCTGCATTTGCTGTGATCTCAAAGCCAGTTTTTTTTTGCCATTTCGTAAAATATGGCAAATAAGGAATTTGAAATGCTCTTTTCGGGACATGGTCCCGAACACGATTGCTTATAAAGTTCATAACAAGCGGCTTCTGTTTCAGTGAATTTCGGATATGGCCAACTTTCCCCAAAAAATTTTTCTTTGAAAATGCAATAATATGAATTCAGTCAACAAACGTACAGTAACAGGGTAGGAGAGGATCCTGCCAGAGATATTATATTTTCGCTCCAATGCCCGCCCATATATTTTCCATCTTTTGTCCCCCCCCCCCCCCCTACCCCAGCACCCTCGCAACATTCATATCGTGAATTTCTTCAGTTTTCATCTTCAAGCTTCTTCCTACCACCATGGATATTCATCATCACGGATGACGTAATGCCTCACTTCTCACCTATTTCTTCCTCTTCATTTCAGTCTCATTTTCCTCCCTTTTCTCTTTCTCTAGCTCGTCCTATTTCCATCTCTCTCTTATCAGTCTTCAGAGTCACATTTAGCATTCATGAATACAAACGACCGAGAAATTGTGCCAGTTGGTGCAACTACTACCATCTTCCTGAGTTTTCTTGGGGAGATCCCCTCGCTTATTTTCATTGTTGGTTGCTGGATCCAGGCACAAAAGTATCAACAGTCAGCTTGATACCATTGATATTGGGAGCGAAATTTAAATATCGAAATATGCATGGTCTGCTCGGTAATTGCCTGCAACTGACGTTGTTATTTTCACAAAACAAAATTGCGTCTATGCCGAATTTTTTGATCAATAATTCAGCCTGTTGGAAGTGAGGCATACATGTGCGCTATTGAAATACGCCTGATATCTGAATTGCTTCTCCATCACTGGGATCCATTACACTGCATGGAAATAGAATGGGCAGTTTTTTTTAGAATACCCAAGTTATTTCCTGTCTCCTAGGAAATTAAATTCTCTCGTTAAATATTCGACTAAGTCGCAGGGATAAAATGTGTCCACTGTGGTTAAGGCCCTGTACATGGGTATACAGGGTGTCCAGAAATGATTTCTGCAGTTTCGTGATTTTTTTGCGCCCGCACTATCAGAGGTATGGTGATCGAGATTGGTATTTCAAACAATCATCTCTCTGAGTTTGGTTGGGAAGATTCCGGATGTGAAATATTTCCGCCTTCAGCCGTTAGAGGGCGCTGAGTTGAGAGATGACGTTTTACATCTCAGCGCCCTCTAGCGGCCGAAGTTGGAAACACGTCACCCCTGGAAAATTCCAAACAAAACTTTGAAAGATGCTTGTTCGATATCATAAAAGTCGATCGTCGTATGTCTAATAATACGGCCTTAAAAAAATCACGAAACCACTGCACCGCATTTGATTAAATTGACATAGCCATCCAAGAGTGGGGGAAGCCTTAGAATTAGATTTGGTTCAATTCAATTCAATGCAGAACGGCTTAGGTACGTATATTGGGAAGTTTTATCTACATGTACATTAATGAAACTTGGATAGTTTATCTGTCATATGTCATATGTATTTATTGAAACTGTTGCAATCATATTTGCTATTCGATTCTAAGTGCAAAATTGGAAACAATAATTTTGAATGAACTGTGGATTTTCTGAAAAAAAATTGATTAATCGATTCGTCCAGTAAACTTAAGAAACAGAAGAAACGAAAGAATGTTTATTTGATGTTGAAGATATCATAAATATGAACATCTATAGGCTATATTAATCTGTTATTGTTTAAATGTTCAGATGACACGAATTCCAAACTGGATTATTTTATTTTCCTTGCAGCAAGAAAAAAAGTTCTGTTCTAGCGGTGGTGGGTTGGCGATGTCACTACTTAATGGCATTCGGTGTGCTTATGTTAAGTCAGTCATTAGGCAACTCGTATGTTTTGTCATCTGTAGATGTTTTGTAATGAATAGACGTGTTCGTGTACATAGCCTGAGGTTCCGTGAATGGGTTCTTCTGCTCATTAGACAATCATCGATTTTTGTTTCCCTTTTTATCAATATGCCCGACAAGGCTTTTCAAAGAAAAATCTCTCCCTTCCAGTTCACGCCTCAATTTCCATCTTTTTAGCAGAAAATTTCGATAGGAAACCTCCAGTTGTTGGGCACTGAGGGGCATTTAAAAGGGGCATTTGGGGAGGGATGCCCATGATATAGAACAAAGAAGAGATTTCAAAATTTCTGCTAAATCCTGGCGTATATACACTTGTGCATGTTGATTTTTGAATTGCCATTTTATCAAATATGAAAATTATGCGGGATTTAAACGTAGATACTAAGCCCGCAGAAATGAAATATTTCCTAATGCAGATTAGTCTATACTGCTTATCTTTACTATTAATCTATACTGCATTTTATTTACAAAAAATGGCCTGAATTGAAATTTATTATATAATGTCGCCAAAACTGTTGGGAAAGTATTGGAAATTACTACATATTTGTATCTGTTTTGATGAAAGAGTCCTAACTTTGCCATCTTAAGAAAAAAAACCTTTAGAAATCAATGTGCACATACATGTAATACAGGGTTTTCACTTTCTGTAAAGTGAGGGAAAATCAGGGCATGTCAGGGAAATGAAAACGTGTCAGGGAATGTCAGAGAATCGAAAACGTGTCAGGGAATGTCAGGGAATTTGAGATAGTTTGCATCGATCTTTTTTCGTAAAAATTTGGAATAACATCCATCATTATTCTTATTTACTACAAAAATACATGTAAAATGTCAGGGAAATCGTCTTGGGAATTAGAATGATAGCCCTGTAATATTTATATTTCAACTCTACATGTCTAGTTTACTAGAATGACACCTGTCCTAGCTGTCAGAATTTATCCCTTTTTTTGGTGTTTGTTGGGTTTACCAAACAATGTAATGACTGATTCAGCTGCCCCCCCTCCCCATCGACCGCCAGGCTATCACTGCCAGCTTAGGAGCCGTTGGGAGAAGTCCATGCACTTTCCTATGTTGTCTATGTTGGAGCAGGTATTATACCGAAGTGCACCCCAAAATAATATCTCAGAACAGTCTGAAATCTTCAGGCAATTCTACTGCGCGACAAGAACAAGTTTCTATGCTAGGTTTTTAGTTTCAATAATCACGTTAAATCATGGGGTATACTTCCCTTTTCACACAAAAATATATTTCAACTTTTTTTTTCTACAAATTTAGTGCACGCATTGCATGTTTGTAACCTGAGTAACTCGAGCTTGCAACTGCATGTAGACAAATTTGGGGCCTGGTTTCATTACTTATCAATGTCGGTCCTCTCCCCTCATTCAACTAAAAAATGAAATGCAGGAAACCCTTTCCCCTCCTCAACTCCTTGTTATACCGTTTGTTTAGCAATAAGTGCAAGCAAGCATCGAGTGGGAGCAAGATGTTCTCTTTTGATTTTAACGTCGTTTTGAGCCCTTGCCTTGCCCCTTCTTTGGCGGCTCCTTATTTTTCTCTTCTGCCTGGGTGTTGATGCTGCTCACGATCTTCCCTTAATGAAGACGCTCCTCGCCAGGGTGTAATCATCGTTCTCCTTAGCCCAAGGACTGCCTAACAAACTGTCTTGATTGAGTATAATTCACTCTTCCCCCTACTGCGAATCTCCTCATCAGCCTGGGGTTCATTTTCTTATCGTTTTCAACCCCTTTTTTGATGGCTCCATCGTCCCATACACCCTGCATCTATTTGCCTTCGGATGACATCCTCGCTCATAATTCGCCTCCTAGCACGTCCAAAAATGCCATCGATATATTCGTTAATTAATTGGCGAACGTTGCTTAATTAATTATGAAAGGCGAGATTTTTCGACGAGCTGCAGGGGGAGACGGACAGACAAATTAATGGAAATGCTTATCAGACACAATGGCTCGATTTCTCTCCTGTCCAATCTGAAAGCTCGATTTTCCCAAAAATGGGCAAGCAGTCAATCCAGTTTTCATTTCATACAGTGCGCTAATGAGGACCCCAATGCGTTTTGAGTCTTGTTTATCTAATGATCATCCCCCTGGCATCTCTTCTGCACAACATGTCCATTTGTAGTCATCGATTAAATCAAATTTCTGAAAGTTGTCAACAATGATGGGTGTCTGCTGCATACAGTATGTTGAGCAGGACGTGGAATTGAAAAATGTTATCATGAGATTCGAATCATTTTTTTCTCATTTGGCATGTGCATGAACATACTGTAGGTGAACGAGCTTATGAATATCCAAGCTTAAGATATGGCAAACTTGTTTCTAGAAGTTTCACAATAGAAATTTGCTGCCAGAATCCATCCCCTTGAATTTTCAATTGGCAAGCAATCACTGATAACATTGCTGCTATGCAGTGCAAACTAATTGATGGGAGCTCTTGGTGACGCCTCAATTATTTCAAATCCATTCAGTGATGTAGTATGGTACATTGTATTCTCTACATTTGTAGAAGTGGTCATTTCGTTGACATTATTATATTGTCCAACCTTACTCTGCGATCCCACCAATTTCCAATTAAATGCGGTGGGCAATGTTGACTAGATGCTCGATTTGTAAACGAATGCCAAAGGTTACATAAACACCGTCAACGAGCTCTAGGACATTTTAAAATAGTCATGTACAGTACATGTACATGTATACGGTATTGATTAAAAACATTATTTATATTAAAGGACAGGCTCGTTTTACTGTACATTGGTGATTGGTCGATGAGGAAGGACTAATTAAAAGATCAGGAAAAAAGAAACATTTTTAACCAGGGAAATTTGGGAAAGTCTGTGAATTTTGTTACTAAAGCTGTAGAAACCCTGTGTTAAGCCTAGTCCATACCTAGGAAACGGTTCCTAGAAACATGGTTACTGGAAACAGATTTTCTCAAAATGATGCCACATTTCTAGCAAGGAAACATACTAGATCAAACAACCCTCAGGTGTTTTCTCAAATGTTAGAAATGTGGAAACTTTTGGGGATTCTGTTTCCAGAAACCACGTTTCTAGGAAATATTTCCTAGGTGTGGACAAAGCTTATACATGTATTTACATGTACATGATGGCAAACAAGTCCTAAATGTCCTAAAAAAGTACTAAAAAATAGTCATAAATGTCCTAAAAGTCCTAAATATTCAAAAAAGTCCTGAAACGCCCTGTATATTGTGTTGACCGACTACCTGTACTAAGTTAAATGCTGACATCCTTAGCTAGGTACAGGTACAGTTTGATACCACTTTTGTTCTTTTTGAATTGTAGCATAAAGATTGAAATACTGCATTCTAAAAATTTGTTTGCAGCTGTTTGAAAAAATCCTAAAATAATCCTTCATTTGTCTCCGATAGATTAAAATAGTCCTTAATTTTTCCCAATAAAGTTCTAAATTTAAAAACTTGGAATTTGTTTGGCACTCTGATTTAATCGATTTAATGCTTGATTAAAAAGATGGTGCAACCGGTTTTGGAAACGGAAGGCCAAATTGGGTGGCTGGTCATGTGATTAATGAAAACCCAGGCGCCATGAGGTCATTCTGGACATAAATTTCTATTTTGTGGCATTTTGTGGTCCTTTTAAGTGGGCGAGTAATGGTGCTTCTGTGCGACCGAATATGTCTTCTGACAGGAATGTAATGGCCATATCATGACGAGGCTGTTTTTTATTTTTTTTTATTTTTCTTGTTGTTGATATAGTGGGAAATTTAGTTGGCCAAAATACGTGGTATGTACTGTTGTATAGTACATTGCTGTAGACACTGGCATAAACTCTGCCATGTAACTCATGGCTAGATAAGCAAGTGCGAAATTGTGCATCCTCGTCTAATTCCACAGGCGGACATCCTTTTTACACAAATAATAAAAAAATACAGACACAATGGCGCTTCTCTCTATTGTTAACTCGTCGGGACCAAATTGCCCCAAAATCGTTGTTGTGTGAATGCGAAAATGACTATTCGGTTAGGCAATTTAGGCAAATTTGCAGGGAATAAACGGTCGAATCTGAATTTTATTCAAACCGGAAATTATTGCGAGGATGCTTGCCAAAAAAAGTCGTACTGATTTCGTTTTGCGCGCCAGAAGTTATAGACACTATGCAGCGGAGGGATATCGCATTTCGACTTCCCAATTTTTTTTTCTCGTTCGAAACGACTTGTTTTTCCCTCAAAATAAGGTGCTTTCCTCGCTTTTTTCCACTTGGTTTGAACTTGGCAAACAAAATTAAATTTCTGCCCGTGTGAATTCTGTCATAAAATTACGTTTTCCAATCACTCCCCAGAGATGAATCCAATTCCGCGCTTATGGTATTACCATTATGCTGCCCCCCTCGGGTGATTTGTTCACAATAAACACCAGACGATGAGGAACCTCACGAAAATGAGGGGGGCTGAGGGAGCTTTGGAACCCTTAAGAACAAAGTCAAAGATTGGGACAGAGACATGTCTTCAAGTCTTCCAGTCTGGTACACAATTCACACAATTTTTAACTATATGTGTTTCCATTGCCTTTGCAGTATTAACTTCATATTTATTCGTATAAATCATTGCATTACATTTTACATGAGTGTATTCGAGTAAATTCCTTTATTTTTTTAATTTTGAATCATTTGCTTAAATAACTAGGGGTAACGACGTCCATGATAATATTCGACTTTTGACTCCCTACCCTCTCAACGTGAACGTCCTATTCCAGTTTATAAAAGTTGGACAAAACAATGGAGACACTTGCTGCTGATACATAACATGTCGTGTTATTAATTTTGCTTTTTTTACCCTCAAGTCTTCTATGAATTTAATGGTACAAGTTTTGCACATTCTCTAATGGATTGTAATACGAGTGTATGGTCACTCGTGTAAAAGGGTCTCAAGCCTTGTCCACACCTAGGAAACGGTTCATAGAAACAATGGTTTCTGGCAACAGATTCCTCAAAATGTTGCCACGTTTCTGGATAGGAAACATGTTTGGTGAAAAATACTTGAGGAAAAATGCTTTCTCTTTTTCTTAAATGCTTTCGCTTTTTCTTAAATGCTTTCTCTTTTTCTTAAATGCTTTCTGAAACATATTTCCTTGCTATAGAAATGTGGAAACATTTTGAGGTTTCTGTTTCCAGAAATCGTGTTTATTGGGAACGTTTTCTAGGTGTGGAAAAGACTTTATAGTCGCTTTGAGGTGTTGGAGTAAGAAATCTGTAGGTCTACCTCACAAAACCTCATTATACTACTACTACTCTACTGTTTAAATCTGGACAATTTGCTAACCAGGGACGATGTTAAAGTTGCCCTTCCACCAATTTAAACCATGATGTACATGTATCAACACCTGAAATTCTATTGCCCAGTCTGTTAATGTTTGTTATTACCAGTTTGTTATTATCTTGTTGAAATCTTACAATGGATACATTACTCTTCAAGTTTTGGCAGTTAACGCAAGACACTTTCGTAAGTGGTCGTTATAAAAAGGTTTCACTCTGCTCTTAAGCTGCCTGACCTTTGTCCTCAACTAGTCCATTTTCGTCCTCCAACCACCCCACCATGGACGTCATTTCTGCACGACCCCTAACGTTAGGAGTTAAACTTTTCCATCAGTGTTCTTCTTATGCTCTGAGAGACAAAACGACGTTTCATGAACGTCATCTTCCGCTGTTTTTGAATTGTCGCAGGCTGGTTGTTGAGTTTTCCAGTGGCTATTTGAAATATCAATTGGATGAGACGGGCGCGAGCATAAAAGACGCCATTTAATGGCATGTCGTTTCTTGGGAATGAATAAAAATATGCGCTGGGGTGAGGAGAAATGAGATGTTGACTGCCTCGTATATTTTAAAATTTAATGAGAAAGTAGTGATGCGAGGAAAATGTCCCTGCTGCAATGCAGAACTCGGTGTGAATGCTATTTGCTGCCAAGAAATGGGTGCTCAGTTGGAGTCGAGTCAAGATTTAAGGAAATTTGACACATAAACGACGTTGTTCTGCTGACTGAAGATGAAAGAATTGCTGAGAAATTGAAAACAAAACACGAAAAACATGATTTTCAAAGAGCTGCATTTGTTGTTTCGACTGAAACATATCGTTTCGTACAACGAAGTTGAATAAATTTAAGTAAAGCTTTAGTTCACTTTAAAGTGAATGCATTTAAATATAGAATAAGGATTGAAATTCACATTATTCATATACTGCATACAGTATCACATTTTTCTCATGCTGACATTATACCGTAACATTACATGTAAATGACTGATAACGTGACTAACAACGTTTTTCTTTTTTTTTTCTAGGTAAGTCCTTGTTTTTTATGTCTTGTCCACCTTATCTTCTCATCATTGGTATTGGTAAGTTAACGGTTTTACAGTCATTTTTGCAATAGAAGATATGTAATTCTTTGATCTTTCAATCATCATTTTAAAATATAATTTTCCCTGAGTTAGACTTTGCCGCTCATTATATACGAGCATTGATTGGTTGAATAGTTACGTGCCGATGCGCGAGGAGTAGGCGCACGTGTCAACCATGGCAACCATGTTGCAAAAGAACTCAATTGCGTTTTTCAAGATGGCGTCAAATGCCCATCACTCGCTTACTTTACAGTTGTACATCAAGTAAAACAACCATTAGCAGGTAATTAATATATTGGTAGTTCAAAAACAAAGAGTTTAAATTGGATTTTCGCGAAAATCTGTATTTTTTGCTTTTTACAAATACTGTACATGTACAATTAAGCACCTACACTGTACATGTACATATACCTACTGTGCCTTTTGAACTAAAGTACGATATTTGTTACGTGGCTGCCCGTTATTTCAATCTGGCTACCATTTATCTTCTTATTACTAATTAAAAGTAATTAAGGCAATAGTTCTGGAATATTCGCACATGTTTTCCATTTGGTTATTGCTTATGCGCTTAAATGCGTTTCATATTTTCTGGCCATTAAAAACACATGAGGGCCTAATGAATTTTACGCCAACATTGGCTGGCAGGATGAGTTCGTATTTGCAACCTGTCGTTGATAAAAAATACTTCATTATGCGCCAGATAATAATACAGGAAATCGGCACCAGACCAAAAAATGTATAAATTAGAGGCATTTTCTAGAGAGCATTTATCAATCCTTACACCATCGCCATTGTTTATATGACTGCAATATGGTCGCACCAATTTTTTTGTATTTTCTCCGCGTTTTAATGAGCTTATATTAATTACAAGTTTATTGACAAATTACATTAATGATACGCGGTGCATGTTTTTTTGCACTATTAAGGGAAATTTATGTAGTGGAGCGCTAGTATTTTGGAGTGCTATAGCTATGGGAGAATATTAAAATAACCTTTTCACCCTAGGAAACATTGATAGAGCAATTGCAAGCATTTTTATACGTATGCTATTTTTATTATTAATTTTTTTTTGATTTTTTGTAAAAGCAGACCACACCGTAATAAAGGAGTTATTACGTGCAAAATATTTAGAGTTCCCCCATACCTGCAAAACCTGGAAGAAGTCAGAGACACTGAAAAAAACCTGGAAAATTCAGGGGAAATTGATTTACTTTCAAAAAGTCAGGAAAATTCAACAAGTCAACTGAAAAATCAAAAATGCTGAAGAAATTCATGATGAAACCATATGAAAATTTGTGTTATATTTCCTGATTATACAGTATAAAATAAGCAAATTATGGCATTTCTTCCTCAAATGTCATTTTTATTTAAAGTTATACACGGCATAACGAATGTACGTGTCGTTAATTGGAAAACTTGTTTCTTAATTTTAAGCTTAATGTAGGAATCATCAGTAAACGCTCTTTCAAATTAAATTACTCCTGCTAGCTACTGTAAGTCGAAACTTTCGCCGTGCCGTTTCGGTTGATTGTTTCTTTTCGTAAAGTTTGTTGTTGCCTAGCTCGATTGTGGTGTTGCTCCCAAGGTGATATTTAGGCACGAACCTAAATTGACCAATAACTCAAAAGAATTTCAAATTGCAATTGTTGCCAAGCGTGCTAAAGTATCCGCTCGGAGCATGCTTTCGTAATAAAGCTCATAGTCATCGCAGAACTATGGTCAAAACCCAATTAAAGTCATAAGGAACAACAAACTCGATTACATGAACAAATTTGCAATTATCCGAGCCTCAAAGAACTGCAGTTAATTTGGGATGCAAATGAGGGTTGAGCTAACTGCCGCACTGCATCTCCCGCATTTGCCTCCTCGTAATTACACTAAATGCACCGCCACTTTCTTCCAAATAATCAACCAACCATATTGCAGTCAACGACTACATAAAGCTCTACCCAAAAATCCACAACAGCCAAGGCACGTATGACTTTCTCATGTGCCTTCCAAGTCATATCATATGATTTCTTAAATTAAGCAGATATCTTCCCTCAAAATTCTTCAAGTATTCAGCTGATTGGCTAATTGGGTTACTTTTGAAGGCGGGTTCTTTCCACAATTGGATTGAAACATATAAAAATAATATTCATGTAGGACCAAATTTGTACCCATAATTAGTAATTTTCGAAGATTTGAACGGTTGGTTACTTTTGAACATTTCATATAATCAACTGCTGGAGATGGTCGCAAAATAAGTACGGTCCTTGCCCCAACTTCAAAGCTCAACTGTTAAATTTGCAAACTCATCATCCCAAGGGCAATAAATTGTTCAACTTCCAAGGTTTGTTTGAAAATACTTGAATTTCGTATTAATATTTAAAAGTTTGAGCTAGACCGGTTAGTGAATTTATTTTTAGTTCTATTGAATTACACGAGTAAATGTAAAATATACAGTAATGTGAACTGGACGTTAAATCACTGTCTACCGGTCATGGGAATCATGGAAAAGACCTGAAATTAACATCAGAGTCATGGGAGTTTTGCCTTTGATTAACAAAATAACATTTTGGGTCACACCATGGCATCCCTGTGTTAGAGGATGTTTCTGAAAATCATTGAAAAGGCATTGAAATTTTTTTTAAGTCACGAAAAATTTCATTGGAATTTGCAACTAGTAAGTTGCATAATTATGAAAGCTTTATTCAGTTTGGGGAACAGCTTTCCAGAGCCTGTCCTAATGGACACCCTGTAGTATTGACAGCAGATAAGAGACCGTTATCCCCTGAATAGTATCCCCATCCTGTAATTTCACGGGACAAGGATGTTCTTAATTCACAATTTGAAAGATAAGTGGAGATGCATCCTCTCCCTTGCCATTTTTTTTTCATTTCATCCCTTTCAATAACCTCACTCTTGACTGTCAAGCCTCCCCTATCCTGGAACTATTAAAGAGTAAGAATCTGCGGGAATGCCACATTTTCATACGTTTACAATTGTACTGCAAAATCATATAATTATCTCAAAATCGCCATCATTATTCGCAAATCGTTGGCTAATGCCAGCCAGGCCTGCCATTTCTGAAATGTCATGCATTTCGTCGCCATTTTTAGCCAAATCCAATTTTTTTAATATCACTTCAAAATTGGCTCTTTCGATTATTTTTGTGATTGTATCTTCTGATGACTCTTGTAAAAGAATGAGCATTATCATTCAACATCCCAATATTCATTGCTACCAACTGCGGTCAATCAATACCATGGAAACTGATGCATGCATGAATTATTTTATGTAAAATCTCCACGCACTTTTTCTTTCATATTGGGTGCACCTGATACAACTTAGTCAATACACTGTCAAACTAAGCAAAATTCTCTATACATATTTAAGATTATTACCTGAAAATTCGCTCGTAGTCTGTCACATTGGATTGTGAAGATTTTGTAACTACACATGCCACTTTCACTACGGTAATATTGAATGGATTTTATGTGACTTGGATGAATTTGAGTTTATCCTGGGTGCTGTTCACGATCAACCCAGCCTATGTTAGTCGTCAATGGTTCAAATGAAGTTTAATTACTAACTCATGACAATCATGAGCTGCACTTCATGTTTTTTCAAAGTGTTTTTATTGGTGAAGACACTCTGGCTGCTTTCGCTATGCTCTTGAGCTGTCCGCTGTCGCTCTGGGGTACGTTGTTGTCGTTAATGTACTCTTGAAACAGCATTGAGAATTGAAAAGACTCTTTATTGTAATTAACGGTTTCAAGAAGTCTCGAGAATTTCCTAATTGAAAACGTTGTTTAATTAGAGCGGTGTTACATTGCCACCAGAACGGCTCTTTAATAGCGACTCTGAGTTTGTCTTGGAAAGCCTAATGTGCCATCATGATCAAGCATGCAGGATGTTAATATCCTATCAAAATTAGAAAACAAAAGTTCGTCTTTTTCGCTTGTCGTTTGCTAAATTGGGTTTTTATTCGTGTTTTTATCCTTGCTCCATCTTTAAGTGGTTCCTCCGTTGATTGCATTCTTTTAACATGAAGAAAAAAACAGAATAGGTTTTTTTATCTGGGTAATTGGTTTCAATGACGAAGGCTCATCAAACAATTGCATCAAAAATGGTAGTGTTTTTGTGCCTTTTTTGCGAAAACACTAATGATGAGAGCGGTACAGCACATAGCGTTGACGGCATTTTTCGTCCCACAAACAATTTTATGACGACATCATGTAGAAACATAAAATTATCAAAATGTGCTTGAATAGCTTCCCAGATATCAGTGACCACAAATTGACAATTGTTGGAATATGATGTATACCGGTAGTCGTAGTTTGTTGTAGTGTGTTTGCAGATCCATGCTTTAACGCTTACCCATAGTTGGTAAGAGTGGTTTTTCTTTGGGTAATTACACTCGAAATACCACGAAAATTTAACGTTGAAGTGTAGAAGATGTCCTCGGAGGAAAGTGGTCAGTCAGTACATGTACACAGATACTGTAAAACAGCCTAGCATTTATTTATTTGCTATTCAGTAAATACTCCATGCGGCTGTTTATTACATTAACTCATTTTTTGATGTTCATGAAATCACATAATGAACAAGTTTACCTGAATTGGACAAAAATACTTGTTGTTAACAACTTTGAGGCAAAAATGACTGTATAATAATCTATTTGTGGAGTAATGATTACACAGCACTGATTCGTGTAACGTTATTGAAAAATACGATTGTCTGACTTGAATTTTTCTGAGTTTTATCCGTTTTGAAAATCTTGAGAATTTCGTCGTTGCAAATTTTGGTAACCATATTTCTGCTACGGCATCTACATGTATGACGTTCAGGACCCTGTAGATGTTGTCTTTTTTGCTCAGCATACAGAGAGAGTCCCTATTGTGTTTTCGATAATAATGCTTGAAAGGTGTGCATTTTTGCGCGAAATTCTTCCACTCTGATGGCGAAATACACAGAGGCTTAATTGGGATGAGGAATTTGTTCTTAATGACGCTATTGTTATGCTAATGCCCTATTTGGTTTGCCAAATCATTCGTAATGCAAAAAGGGAGGGGGCCAGAGTTTTCAGCAATCTCGTCTTCAACGGGACTTGCGATCAGCGACGCATGCGTGATTCTCTCGTCGCAATTCTCGTTTAGGCAATCGCAAGTTTTGTACTTTTGCCAGTTAATCGTTGCGTGAGCATCGCCGTTGTAATGCCCCCATTTATGATAATATGCCTGAATAACATGGCTTACAATTGGCAATTGAAGTTTAAGCTTCTGCCGATCTATTTTCCATGTCATTTCTAGCTGAAATTCAAGCTGTTATCTGATTATGCTCTGTTTGCTCACGAGATTGTGCTTATTCATGCTCTAAAACTTCGCAATCATCGTTCACAACCCCCTGTCTATGGGCACAGGCCCAGGCTGAAAACAATTGGCAACATTTCCAATAGAAATCCCTATGATCTTTTGTTTGGGACCAGGAAACAATGGAAATGTGTTTGTAATCCTTGACGCAAGGGGATGCATAGGCCGAAATATTTTGTTTTTATTTTTCGTCGAATGCATCATCATCGCAGCATCCATATTACACTAGTCATCTCTTACACATGGTATGCCTTTGGGCTCACTGGATACCTTCTCATTGTTTTATTAAGGTATTTTTAATTCGATGCTAATGCCATTGAACGTCTGGAATTTCCAAAGTCTGACTTGGCAAATCTGAGACATGTAAAATTTTGTCGATGTTTGATCATGACTAGTAATAATGATATCGAAATACTGTACAACACTGGACTACTGTATTTGACATTTTCTAGTTTCTTTAAATTTTTTACTCAAGCTTATGGACACATAAAAGTCATACGTCTAAAATAATCAATGCTATACTCGTTCAGGGTTCCCACTTGATGAAAAAGTCAGGAAAATCAAGGACTGGCAGGGAAATAAAAATGTGCCAGGAAATTAGTGAGAATTCGTGAAAATGTCAGGGAAATTGTTAAGATCCAACATTTGTCGCCCAGTTTTGCAAAGAATTTCGCATTGAACTTCTTTAGAAAATGTTCTTGCGTTTAACCTAACCTCCTAAACTAACTTAACCTAACTTAAACTTACTTAAACTAATTTGACCTAACCTAAACTTACCTAACTTGCCTAACTTACCTAACTTGACTTAGCCTAACCTAAACTTACCTAACAATGTAATTTATGAGTTTCGTGCTACTGATCATTAGGCAATCGCTGCTAACTTACGAACTGTTAGGAGAAACCCACTCTCTCTTAGTCTATGCGGGAGTAAGCTACTGTACACCCTTAATTTAAGAGAAAAAAATCTCAGATCGATAATTTTTTTGGCCATTGGTTATGTCATCACGAGATGGGGTGGGATCTGAAAGTGATGACGAATACTCGGATGGGGCTTGGTTTTAAAAATCCCGATTGATTTTTTTTAGTTGCAGAGACATTGATATGGACGAATACATATGTGATAAATTAAAAATTTGAACTATCGTTACTTTTATCCTAGAACAATTAGTAAAGGCGTATTTGCTGCAAATACATGTACTTTGTTTCTTCAAGACTTCATTCCGGATAATGCAGACAACAACTAAAGAACTGAGTTCTATTCCATTTTATTTAATTTCTGGAAGTAACTGCTACCGTCAGATTTACTAAAAATTAAATAAAATAATACATAGATAGCGTGATTTTATTTTATTTTTCTCTGCCATTAATGGTGATCTAGCTCTTCCAAATTTGACTAAAATGTTGAATGAATGAATGAACAAGAGGATCTCCCCTGTGGATGGGCAATCGCTGTTTGCATCTGTGCTATTAATATGTGCCTTCCCATAGGGGTGACGGGGCAATTCACTACGTTTTTTCAATGCACTAGTGCTGAAGTGGCCCCATAGTGCTCTATCGTATCTGAAATGCGAGTAAACGAATCTTTCGGGTTTTTTTTCGTTGAATACAATATCCACGCTGGCACGGTAAGGGCAGTGCATTAATGGCCTTTGATGGGTCCGAGGTTAGAGACTCGGCTGCCACCCCTTTCTCTCGGTTAGTGGCACTATGGATTTTGCCCTCCCCCCCCCCCCTTTTTGTACTGCTACTACAGCCAAATACGAGCATTACACCCAGTACATCTTCTGGCTAACTGCTCCTCCATCCCGCTCTATTTTCCCCATGTTTGTTAAGCCAACATCATCGACGAAAATAAGACCAGATTTCAATTCGCTTTTTTTCTCTTCAAAGATAGCAGAAGGGAAAAAAGATAGAGAGGAATAAAAAATGAATGGCAGAAAACCTACTTTTTTTTCTTGCTTTTCCAATTCGCGACAATGGATGGAGTTGTTGTCCCAGCTACTTTACGGTCAAATTGGCAAAGACTGCATTAGCTTTTCATCGAAAAAATAGCCGAGGACTGTTGCCAGCTAAGGGCCAGCACGTAACAAAGAAGCGAAAGAAAAACGTCTTAAGCAATTTTTTTTGCTTTCTTGGCTTTTTTAAATCCCATTATTCCGTGTCGGAAGCTTTTACTTATCAAAATGGAAGCTATCAACTGAGTGCGGCAATATAAAAAGTAAAATTTTCGTACTAGAATCGATAAGTTATCATTTAATTATGCATGGGATCCGTGGCTTGTTCACCCCAAACAGGAAAGATATTTACTCTTCTGTTGCATTTATTTTTTGTTTTTTTTAGCCGAATTCTTCAATTGTAACTACACAAGGGACGCTCAGAAAATAGTGTATTTAAATTTGTGAAAACCTCGATGTTAGCTACATCCTGTACAATCTGAGGGCCAGGGGACGGAGATTTCCAATAAGTGCAGGTCTTAATAGATATTTATTTGAAAAGATTTGAGATTTCTAAACGTTGAATCTGAATAACATAATGATGACCACATGCATGTTGATGCAAACAGTTTTTTTTAATTCGTACTTTTGCATCAGTTTACTTTAAAAAATGGCCTACTGCGTTCTTTTGAAGACTGATGTTTCTATGAATTTCCACAAAAATTTTCAAAAAACATTTTTACAAAGAATTCGCCTTCGACGTTCTCTGAAATATTGATATCAGAGATACTGATACTGGGATATTGATAATTCACCATTTTCGGTCTACTTTTTGTAAAAATATTTGCTTACAGTGTTCTCTTGAAAATGCAAAGTTTTTCCGAAATATCAGGTGAAAAATGTAAAAAATCAGATATTTGCATGTGAAAAATATCAGAGACTTGGAGGTGAAAAAGGTGAAAATTTGTCTACCAACTGGCCACATTTTTGTAAATAAAGCTCATTTAAAAGAAGCAACTTGGTACATGTATTTCTATCTTCCTCAGTAATTAGGCCTCTGCATGACATAATTAATGTGAAGATAATATCCTCAAAAAATAAATTGCGCTTGGGCTGTTTTTTTTCTTGATCTACTCAAAAGACAAAAAGGAAATTGCGTGCATTTGAGTAAATGTACAATACAAGGTGTTCTTCGAGAATATGTTTTCAAAAGCAACAGTGGCCATTGCGTGATGTAGTCTCATTTGCATGTTTAATTGGCATATAATTTATTACAAATGCACGGTAATTGATACTAAGTAAGGCGACGGAGCTTGGTATAAATTCCATGCACTTGCCCCAAAGCCCATTTCAACAATGTTTATTCATTCAAAGGAATTTCTGTTCAGTAATATTTTTTAAAACATACACGCAACAGTTGCCATGCGAACGATAAATTTGCAATGGTGAGGTTAATTTAATTCTGTTCAACATAGAGATTATTATATTACACTTTACTAATTACTTCGCATTTAACGTTTCTCGGTGTGGTTTTGCTTTTACTAAATTATATTAATAATAAATCATTCAAGATTTTAACATGTGTGATAGTTCAATCGTTGGATTTATTCATATAATTTAGTGAAAACAAAATCACACCATCTTTGCAGTAGCATTTGCCACCCAATTGGTAAAAATTTAAGATTTTGGTTAAAATCAGAAATACCATTGATGATAAATCACAGAGCAGATGCATTGTTTAAAACTGAACACAACTGAGCCTTCAAAATCAGGCATCTGTTGTTATTTCTGCATGAATAAATTTGAGGTAATGTCGTTGTGACGAAGCATTTTAAGTTAGTTTCGTGTGTAATTCAGCTTCGTTTATTCTCCCATTTGGGCAAATTACAGACTGTAATTAAACTTCCCCACAAAACCGGAAACAGCCAGCCATCCACACTTATTTGCATTTAGCACGGATCATTACTCCTGATGATTTTGCTCAATTAAAATTCAGCAAAGTATTTTTAAGCATTTTTCTTAGTTTGGTTCAATCAACCCATGTACATTTGTATGGTTGCTTCTTGTCTGACGACGAATTTGACTGTAAAGCTTTTGTCCTTCATGGTACATGCATGTTTATGGATAAATTTCGGTATAGTCTGCTCCAAATCTGAACAGAACAATTATAATCTTCACTCTTACTTACCAGGTAAAGAACGGTAATAAATGTTTTGGATGTCGAAAGCTATCTTTTTTCTTTTTTGTGTGGTTAACCTAAACTAACCTAAAGCCTTGTCCACCTAGGAAACATTTCCTAGAAACATGGTTCATGAAAAACGACTCTTAAAACGTTTCCACATTTCTAGCATAGAAACATCTTTGAGGAAACATTTGAGGCCTTTATCCTCCAATGTGTTTCCTAAGATATGTTTACTTGCAAGAAATGTGGAACCATTTTGAGAAAATCTGTTTCCATGCATAAACCATGTTTGTGAAACGTTACCTCCTAGTGTGGACAAGGCTTCAGAACGCTGTATGCAATTCATAGTAAAATCTTTAAAATCTGAAAACTTTATCAAAATCAGTAATCCAGTATCACATTGAACCTGTCGTACCAAAAATGCGAAATACATCTACAGAATCATTTACCTGCGTGAAATCACACGTTTTTTGACTAATCTCGACCTCATCTACAATTTATACGTTGTGACAAATAGTCTTATTTAGCTGTCTGATTTGGCTGCCCCTGTCCTCCAGGCAATCACTGTCAGCCTACGAGCCATTAGGAAAAGCCCACTTTCACATCTTAGCTTTGCTGGAGCAGGGACTATATCGAAGTATATCCCATTTTTTTATGCATCCAAAAGTGCCATCTTGCTACAACAAGCGCAAATGTGAAAGATACTTTGTTAGATACTTTTGTTGCTACATCTGTGCTAGGGTTTTGGCTCGAAGGTATCCTCATGCACGAAGGGAATATTTTATCATATGATATTTTGTAATTGGGCACCGTCATTGCCCGGGGATGCTAATACGGCATTTTATCGTTATCATCTCTTTCTTTTGATCCTGTTCACCCACGTCCCACCCACTTCATTATCCGACCCCCACAACCAAGCATTGATTTCCGTTTGTCTTTGTTGGCTTTTCCTTCGGCGTAATTATTCGGCAAACTGCTTCCAGTCTTGCTTAATATTCAAATTGGGACGTTTTAATTGCTTCGTAAGCCAAGATGGCTTTGTTACGCGCGTTAAAAAGAGGAAAAAGGGAGGTGGTGGTCACATTTATTTAATACAAGAATTGTGCCGCCGACCAGTTCATTGTAATGGCAGTGCCTCGCATTTCGACTCATTTTCAGTGCAGGTTTTATGAGGCGGAACGGCTTAATATGCATATAGTTGCTTCACTCGCTCATTTGTTCGGTCCAAATTTGTGCAAATTTAGTGACAACGTTCAAGGGAGAATGGGTGGCCATATTGGGATACTCCAAAATGATGCAATTTTCACGCATTTCTCGTACTTGTAGCTATGACAATTTAATTTTCTTAGAAATTTTTTTTGTCAAATTCTCTCTGACTGGAGGTAAAGAAAAGGTGAAAGAAAAAAAGTACTATTTTTTTTTTATTCCTAGTAATACTTGCCAGTGATAACATTTTGGAGTGATAACAATTTGGAGAGCTCTACACAGTTTGCGTCATAGATGGCGCTGGGTTTAGAAAGGGTTTAACATGCATATTTCAACTCTAGTTGTCTATTAGGCCAATCCAGGATGCCTAAGTAAGTTTAAGGTTGATCTTTGAAATACTGGATTTATCATTACCTTACCCGCCAATTTTCTATAAACGGAATGCATTAAATGCAAAATCAAAAGTAACTGACCAACACATAATGGGCACATCAGGTAAATAATTACCAATATGACCATTTCGCAATAGGATTAGTTACATTTATACATGTATTATATTATTTTTTGTGTTTTACCTAGCCTGAACTAATCTGACAAATGTAATGACAGGTTTAGCCACCCCTAACTGCCAGGCAATCATTGCCACCCTACGAGCCGTTAGGAGAAGCCCACTTTTATTATACCACTTGTGCTGGTGCAGGTACTATACCGTAGAGCACCCAAATAATGACACTACTAAACGACAGTTAACAGATATTCCTTTGAAATTTCGGTGTTGTTACTTCTTATTTGGGGTATTTCTCAAATCTCACGGAAAATACACAATAGTACCTCTTAGCCGACTACACAACATAGGTTTTGTTTGAAATAGGAAGTGCATGGACGAATTTCTTCTTAATCCAATTGAGTAATATGAAAACAGGTTGCCTATAGCCATTCTTATGCCCTTAAGGGCAACTATAGGTGAAGTGATTATTACATAGTGTGAGAATGATGTACCAGAAACTATTTGGATGCATATTTTTATTTACCACTCCGTTATTTCCTATTCCCCGACTACATGTTACGAAGTTAACGCCTATTATTCCATAACGCCATTAATATTCCCCACATTAAATATTGCTCTATAAAAGTATCGTGTTGTGCTATGCGCTAGTGAGTGTACGCTGGTAATTAACTTAATTCAATGCACTCATACATTATGTACCAATATATGTGCGCGTATAACTTAAATTGCATATTGTTGTTATCAGATTGGCTATATGAGCATCATGGGATTTTTACCCTGCTCTCCATGACTGCCTTCCCTTACTTTCTTTTTGCACCAGTTTATGAACACGTATAATGATGATTTCGTCAATGTTGTGAGGCCATGTATTGAAATTGCATATACATGTACATGTAGGTCATTCGTATAATGCCATATTATTCCAGATGGAATTTTATTTTAGCCTTGTGTTGAAAGTGATGGGTATTGAGAAATCAAAACTTATAGAGCACCCTAATGAACCCAATAATTAATTTGTGCACATAAGGTAATATAAGGCTGTCCATTATTTCACTCCAAACTAAATTATTATTGCTAATGTGTACGTGTAGTTAGGTTTAAAAGGTATGCTAAACCGAAACATTGTTTAAGTGAGTGATAATGATTGAGTCTAAGATTGGAAAAAACTTATGCTCTACCCTTGTATTATGTATGAATACGCCCAACTTTTACAGACAGTATAGATTGTCTAACACTATTTCCCACCTTACATTTTTTGGAAAAAATTGCCTTTTTTTAATGAAGTATTTTATAGTTGCAAATAACGCGTCATAGGTGGCGCTAGGATTTTGTGCTGAAACTACTGTAACAATTAATTTACCTAAATGTCCCCGAGGAACAAATGCAGTCTTATACAGATAGTAAACATGGAAAGCCACTGTCGTACGTAATTATGCTATAACTTGAGATCGGTCTTAGATTCAAGAGCACGCTGCCTCCTTGCGCGTTGTTTTCTGGCTTAATTTGAATAAATTAGCGATTACTTACTATGTAAATTGTCGCTCGTTTTGCTAAGCAATCCTTTAGCCTCTGATTTATAACAGGAGTGATAAAACTTCACTCGATTTATGACCTGTAGTTTGTCGGCTCTTACTGGATTTTGAGGACATGCTTTTGAAATGGTTCACACATTGCCCAAGTAGCGTAAAACAAGATGCAAATTGTTAGTTTTGCAAAAAAAATTGAACAACTGCTTATTATTGCGCAACTTTTTTGTTGGTTTGAAAAATTAACATCCACAGTAGTATAATGTACATACGGCGAAAATCAACTTTTGGTTGGTACAAATTGCGGTCTTTTAAGGAGCTATAGAATACTTAGTAGACGATAGGAATGTAACATTTTCGTGTGGCGGTTCTTGTCCGCAACTATAAAGATATTTTAAATCGGAAAGAAAGTATTGTAATGATTATTTCATTCAGGTCGATATAGTTTTTTTTCCAACTTCTGATAAATATCCAGCGGTAGCTACATGTGCATGTATTTTTTTGAAATCTGTCTTTTTGTGATCCCTGTTTTGTTGCATGGTGGCATGGCCTGTCGATTGGCGCCAATTTTGAAATTTCAATCACAAAATGACTGATAAAACAAAAACCGCAGATTACTGAAAATTGGGAGGGGCAAACTGTTTTCACCAAAATTAAATTATTTATGTACATGTACATTAGGGTAATGGAATTTTGGAGTTGCCATTTATTGATTCAGAAAATAAAAATGTGGGATAAAATCCATCATTTGTCATCCAATTATGCAATAATTTCGCCTGCATGTGTCGTTGTTTTGGCCAATGACCATGCCATCACTAAGGAGGACATAAGTTGAATTGAATTGAACTTGAGTGGCCACATATTCTAATAGTCATTGACAATTTCTTGAAGTCATGAAAAAGTCTTTCAAAAGGCATGGAATATGTGATATCAAATAGATTACACGTTGATGTGCACAGGCAATGCCATACAAAATTTTACAGAGGATATATCTGAAAATCCCTATTTTGTGATGACTTAAAACTTGAATTTAACTTGAGCTGCCCCAAATTCTAATAGGCATTAAAACAAATTTTTGAAGGCATGGAAAATCATCGAAAGGTCGTGTAATTTGAAATTCCAAATCCAGCGGACCCTGTTTATCGTTGTGGGCAGGCACTTTCACTCACAATATTACACGTGAGGTACATGTATGGATACTAAGCCCCTTGAATGTTGGTCGCAATATGTGCGCTTTAGTGGCTCGTAATTGCGGAATCGGCCGTAATGTTAATCCAGGCGCCACTTTCGCCGTATACAAATGGGAAGTGGGCTACTCAGGCCACGCCACGATGGTCAGAACACGTACGAGAGAGGAATTTATGGCCGGCCAGCTTTCAATTGTCCGTGTCCAGTCGCAATCTTGGCTAATAAAGGATTTACCTGATAAATGATCTCCGATGGATTTGCCTCGACTTGCGACCAAACGCCGTTGGACAAAAGGTCGTCCGATCAGCGATATTAAGAGAAATGCAACGACACAACCAATTAAAAGTAGTGGTCAGCCGGAGCTACTGGGCAGCTGGACACGCTATAGTCTTTGGCTTCTGCTCATTTCTTAACTCGAATAAGCCCATGAGCCTATGCGCTATGGGATTACACGCTCTGCCTATCAGCTTAGTCTCCCTACAGAAATTCAAGATGATTTTGCGGAGAAGAGAAGGGGGTTCTGGTCATCCTCTTCACGACCACCCACTCAATTAAAGCTTAATTTTGTCTGATGCGCCAATAAAGCAGCCTCCCGTTATAATGACCGAGCATAAACACTAATCTCGCCTTTATCTCGAGTGACGCTGTTTCTTCCGCTTTTGTTGCCTTTTATTCGAGCCCATTTGCAAAAGTGTTTATGGCCGAGAATTAATGGATGCGCTTTCATAATCGAAAACGGACACGATGGCGTTTCTGAGTGACCCTGTTGAAGGGATGATCCCCATTCGGACCAATTAGGCCCGAGGAAGAGATGGCATAACACGCTGGAATGACAGATTCGTGAGCCTTTCTCCATTTGTGGACAACGCGAGTTTAACGAAATGTTGAAGGACTTGCAGTAAATTCAGTAATCTCGGAAATGAATAAATATGATATAGTTATCAGCTTTTTGAGTGCAGATAAACGTTCCCATCACTGCACAGCATTAAATTTCCATTAGTGCGATAAAAACGCAAGACGAAATAAGCATATTTGGCTGTGCTTCGGAATATGCCCTGCTCCGCCGTAGACACTACTGCCATGTGCAAACCTCACAAAAGTGGTCTTCTCCTAACAGCTCAGACGCTTTGTGGGGCAGCTTGCAAATACAACATAATAAATCCTAAACTAGCCTACATAGCTTATGCCTATTGGTTATAGATTAGATTAGGCTAGACCATGCTTACGTGCTGTTAGGGGACGCCCACTGTGTAGGGAGGTGTGCACATATCCTACTATTACCGACACCACTGTATGAGAAAGTATGCTTCTCCTAAAGGCTCGTAGGCTGGTAGTGATTGCCTGGTGGTTGGACAGCTAAACAGAGTAATTGTGAAATTGTACTTGTAGGGCATGTCAGGTTAGGCACAGAAAAACCAGCATAAAAAAGAAAAGAACAAGAAAACATAGAGGCCAAACTGCGCAGTTATTGTCAGGTGTCATTCTTGTATACTTGAAAAGTGGAGTGGAAATGCATGTATCGATATTTTGTGGATATTTTATTTAGATTAGAGCCAGATTGCATTAAGGGGAACCTGATAAAATCACTGTTACAAACAAGTTTTCCAAATTAACACATTTCCAATTTGCATACCACGTGGAAAACGTCCATTCGAACATATGAATAAATTACGCACATTTATCATCATTTTACAGATTTCCATCAAGTAGCTAAATTTCCTTTATGACAACAAACTTAAAAGTAAAACTGTGTTTTTATCCTGTCTGTCTACCGGTCATGGAAGTCATGGAATAGTCATGAAATTTACGTCAGGGTTATGGAATTTTTGCATTTGATCGATTCACAAGATAAACATGTGGGTTAACATCCATCATTATTTAGAGATGACATGAAACTTGAATTGCCGCATATTCTACAGGCATTTAAAAATTATGAAGTCATGAAAAAGTCAAAATTGAAAAATCATGAAATTTAGAATACCAAATCCAGTAGACAATATGTTGGTGCAATCATAGCTTAATTTAACGACAGTTTGAAGTAATCACGCATATGCACTTTTATTGGCTCATTTTGGAGTCCTCGATTTTGTTCAAATATGGCGGCCCTGATTTGGACATTTCTCGTAAATGTAATAAACTTCAAAGTACCTGCAATTTTGGTAACCACATGTTAAACACAATTTATGACACTGCCACTACCACTACTGCTATTCAAGAACGATATTTAGACACCACCTAGTACTTTATTAACCGCTTACTGCTTGTAGTTTCATAGTTTATACTTGAATTGGATTATCATCGTGGTACTTCATGCTGTACACATTCACGTACACTGTACAACAACAGACATTGTCTCGTGTTTATTGGGCAGAAATCTGGCATGTAAACTCGCTATGAGCGGTGCAGCTGTAAAGGATTCTGGGATGTTTTCCATCGCACTATATCACCATAATTTAATTACACAAATTCCTCGAAATTCATGCGAACATCGCAGTTTCCTGTTTTAATGTTTGATGATTCATATAGGTAAGCCTATTTGATAGCTGCTGGCCGTATACATAATACATACTCAAGTAATGAGAATAAGGCGAGCGTTGCATTCGTCTGTGAGCATAGACATTTTGCTGGTTTTAAGTAACGAGATCGTATAAATAGTACCCATATATCTCATATGCATAAAACTTAAGTTGCTTCCACCTCGGAATAATAATGCGAAGCTCATATGCATATAGGCCTATATGTGCTCGCCTATTTTGCATATCAAGGCGGTTGCAAAGTTTTGTTGGTCTTTGGGGAGCCTTTAAGCGAGTGCATGCAATATTTTTCCCAATTTTTCTAAAAATGTTTAATTTCTCGATACGGCGTCGCCGCGTAGGCAGAGATGAGACTTCATCTTATTCTTCTACTGTACAACCACTTTTGTCACTGTATTATATTTATGACCGAATTAAAATTTAGCACAATTAATAGTAACGCGCTTGGAAATGCACTCATTGGTCAGGTTCAAATTCGGTGAAAATAATAAGCTGAAACACTTGCAAAAAATAATGTTTACAACCACGCACACTAGCCACCAAAACTAAAAAACCTTGAATTGTGGTTTACATTGCGTGGTAAGAACGACTTTCAAAAGTGGATCAACCACATAAACTAGCTTTTCGATTAAAAATTCGCTGAATTTACGTGCAATGCACACGCGTGGGGGTGCTGTATACTTTGGCCAGTTTCGTAATGGTAATGTGTAATTACATTGTGTATGGGCAAATGCGTTTTAATAACTCTGCCATTGTGATGCCTTATCAGTTTTTTTTAAATAATGGTTTTATGAAACCGACAATTTTTCTTTTAAAAAATAGGGATGAAAATAGCGAATTTGTAAACGAAAAATGCAGCGTTTTATAAGGCAATTAGGTTTTTTGCTAGTGTTGGGTCTGTGTTGCTACCTTGGTTATTGTTGAATATATTTCAGGCAAGTCTTGGGAATGTCAGGAAAAGGAATGTGTCAGGAGATGTTAGGGGATTTGTGAAAATTCACAAAATGTCATGCATGGAACGTCAGAAAATTCGTGATAATTCGTGAAAATATCAGGGAAATTGAGATAGTTTGTATCAGCCAATTTATTAGTCATCATTATCTACATGTATTATAAACATCAGGGAATGTCAGGAAATTCGTAATAATTCGTGAAAATGTCTGGGAAATTGACATAGTTTGCATTAGCTAATTGCTTAGTCATCATATTATCTATTATAAAAATGTGGGATAAAATACATAATTTTTCTTATTTTTTTAAAAAAATATCTCATGTAAAATGTCAGTGAAATCGACTTGAGAATTTCATTGGGAACCCAGTAGGGGTATGTAGTTTGAAGTAATGTCATTTACTATTAAATTTTAAACTCGGTTTCGAAACAGCATTTGGCATTTGTTTGTTGATTAATTTCAACGCTCAGTTTGATTTGGCATTTGTTTATTGAATTTAACACTCATTTTTATTTATTAATAGTGTAGCTCATTATTGGATACATGCGTTGGAGTAATTACCACCATTTTATTTATGAGTTTCTGAAATTCCCATGTATTAGATGGATTTATATTGCCAACATTTTTGGATGCGAGTCTTCTAGCACCCCTTTAATCAAAATTAACGAGATTTTAGCCAACAAAGATTTTGGTAACAGCAGGTGTCACATGACACGAGGTTTGGTCCAGGCCTTTTTAAATTTAAAAACAACAGCAATGAAAGTTGGCGTTTGAGAGCGGATCGATATCTGCCTTTTGACTAAACTGACATGCAAATTTGTTTTTTGTGCAAACTGCAGACCACGATGAATTTATTGTTTTTAATTTATTCGGTCTATTATTATGTACCCCTAGTATGTTTCGCAGGCTGCATTAAAATTACTGTAAGCTAGCTCAGTAAGCCTCCATACTTGGGTGCCTTCAGTATGTTGACTGGGCATTTTAAAATGCGAGCAAAGTATTTGTATTAAGATGGTCATAGAACCATGGTGGCAAAATATTCAAAAATTCTAAAACGACCTGTACAATGTGTTGGTTGTTTAGCTTAGTACGGATGCTGTTTGACCGCAAGTTTGTTCTTTTAATAATGGTTTGTAACATAGAGATTAGTAAATATTAAAATACTCCATTCGATAAATGTGTTTGAAACTGTTTGAAAAAATCCTAAAATATGCCTTAATTTGTCTCCAAAAGTGCAAAAGCCCTTAATTTGTCTCCAAAAGTGCAAAAGCCCTTAATTTGTCTCCAAAAGTGCAACAGCCCTTAATTTTTTCACCAAAAATGTCCAAAGACGTCCTAAATTTTATAACTTTGAATTTGCCTTTAGCTTGGTACATGTGCAATTTGACAACACTGCCTTTACCTTGGTACAAGCGCAGTTTGACAGCACTTTTGTTCTTTTAATAATGAAGTGTAACATATACGTTTGTAGATTAGTAAAGATTGAAATGCGGCATTCTATAAATGTGCCACCCAGTAGAACTAATATTTTCAATATTGAAAACTTTCTTTCCATCAGGGCTGCAATTTTGCCAAATTTACTTTCCCACATTCAAAATAATCGTTCCTGTCTCAGTTGTTGTTTAAAAAATTATTCAATGGATATTTATAACTCAATGGAGGAGTGATTCAAAATGAAATTTGAAACTATGAATTATTGCCATATTTAATTACATGTACTTCAAAAATAAAATTAAAAAGAGCAATTTATATTTTAAACAGCAGCTAGCTGTAAGCGGAACTAATTATTCTCCTTGAGGGCAAATAAATAAAATGAAAATGTGCAAATATATTCATTCATTCAGCAAAAGCATCTTTCAGGTGTTTGCTTACATGTCAGTTTTATTTGATCCATCTTGACTGTTGCCCAACATAGAGAGAGTTCACTACATTACATTACGATGAACGGTGGGTTGCATATTTTAGCAATTGTTCAAAATGGGTTCTCCAGTAACACATTGTGCAGGTTTTTTGTCCATATTCTCCCTACTTCTAGATTAGCCCTTGGTGAATTTGTGTGTCTCCAAACGCTAATTCGTTCTTAATGACGTACGAATGTGGCCACCTCATGTAGCCAGCCGGTGAAATAGGGGGACTTGGTAAATGGGGGGTCCTGGGATGTATGAAATTGTTCAACCCTTTGCTCCCCATCTTGGTGTGCAGATGGCAATTATGGATTTTGGCCAACGAGCGCAGCCTCTTGGGCCTGCAAACTGCAATTTGAATACAAATTCGCCTTTACTCCCTTTTATTAATAATTATGAATGATTATTTATTCAACCTGGACATTGGGGGAGGGGTGGGGACATTCAGTCCTTTGTTGCTTTTGTACCCAATTTCAAAAACGCTAAAGGAGAGGTCGGACGATATGCTCGCTTTCACGAATTAATTAGGCCCCAGCAAAATGAAGTTATTTCGGTAGGGGTAATTACAATTTTGGGGGATCCCCCTTTAGATTAAAGGAGATGCTACGTGTATAGCAAATAAATGTGACTTTAAAATTTGGAGAACTTTTGCTGAGTTATTTCGATGTATCGAAATGTGAGATAAAATCTATCATTATCCTTTTTTAAAACAAAATATCATGTAAAATCCCAAGGAAATGATTGAAAAGTTTTCAGGGAATGTCAGGGAAAAGGACTTGACATGCAGCAGCAAGCATTTTAAAAATAATATTTCAACTTAAAGGCAGGGTTGCAACGTTGCACATGTAAGTTAAATGAATGGTTAGATAACATGGGTTAAGCTGAAGGTTAGTAGGTTTATTTTGCATCATTTTTTATAGGGAATTTGACGCAAGGTTAGTAAACATGTAGGTAACCTGGAAACCAGTGTATTATTCAAATTACTTAAGCTAGTTGTTTTAAGTTTTTTTTGACATTTAACATTATCATGATCATCAAATAACATTTGACATTATCATGATCATCAAATAAACAGTGTTAGGGGCTTCGTGAAAGTGTCAGGGAATGTCAGGGAAATTGAGATAGTTTGCGTCATTCAATTGATAAGTCATCATCTTTTATAAAAATGTGTGTTAAAATCCATCGTTTTGCTTATTAATTAACAAAACAACTCATGTAAAATGTCGAGGAAACGACTGAAAGTAGTCAGGGAATGTCAAGGAAAACGACTTAAGAATTTGAAAGGAAACCCTGATATCTTCATCTGACCCATCTTCCATTATTATTACCATGGTTACCCATGGTTAACTGCTAACGTCCTGTGGTGTAATCGAGTCTAAGGCATGAAAACTGTACACGTATAACTACGATGTATTTATTATTCATTGAAAAGCAGATAAAAGTAGACTTAATATGTTACATTAATAATTATTTTATATTAATATGTTAACGGTTTTTATTTCATTTATAATGTTTTCTGCACCGCAAAATATATACATGGATAATGGCGTCACGTAAACTTTTATCAGTCTTGAATATAGCCACATTTCCTATCTAAGACTGTTGCTGTTGCAATATATTATGATTTGTAGGTTTTTTATACCCAAACGCCCTGCATCGTAAAAACCGATTGAAGATATTTCGGTGGATGCATAATTTTTTGGTAGTCTCAACTTTTTCAATTACTTTTCTCGAGCACCGGTGTGGCGTTGATAATTTATAACTGCGAGTCGTGCAACGAAAAAAAAATTGGGTGATTTTGAATTTTAATGCAGAAAAAGCAGACTCGCTATGGCCTAAGCCTACACACGTCCCTTTTGTTATTAACTTCAGACCTGCCCTACGGCCAAGTTAAACTCATTGCAATTTACAACAATGAACAATAAACTTTGTTGTTCATTGTTCTAGTTGACTAGCCTCAGTTGGAATTCACCTACCGTTAGTTTAATTATCGTCGTCCTGCACGATGATTTTGCACAGCCAATGCGAACTTGACCAAAAAATGTGTTGCCGGCCATTTTGCTCACCCAAATCAGCTACTGTGTGCCACTGTTACAGTGCCAAGATTGCGTTGATTTAGGTGTTATTTTAACCTGCCAACCCAGAAACCTGGCAACTGAACATGTACAAATCATGAAGATAACACCAATATTCTTTCACACTAAGATTGGTATTAGTTGGTGTACCATGGATAATAAATACCCCTTTGTCTAACAGGGGGCCACCGTAGATGCAACGTTTGACGGTGGATGGCGCCACTTACATGAATTCTATTTTGAAAAACGAGATGCTAAATTGCACAATCATCTATCGCTTATCTGCACTATAATTTCAGCAAAGGAAATTGCAACCTCAATGAATTTATGAGCTGCTGGCACATGCAGTGTTTTGAATTGTTAGGTAAAAACAGTTTGATCCAATTTGAGGTTATGATATTACTTGTTATATAAACTTATGAGAACGAGTCGTTACTGTGTCACCCTTTACAATTGCTTTCAGCCTATACTTTGGTGGCACCTCATTTCATAAATGTATACAGTATCAGGTACTACTAAACTTTTTAGAACACCAGTTTTCTACTTTAATTTTTATACCGTAATAAGAAACTTTTATTTACTATTTTTCACTGTTGTAATTTTTAACTTAACATGAACATATTTTCAGCATAACATACCGGTACATAATTCAGCATATATTAACTGTACATATTTCTCGTAGTAACTGTAACTCATGAGGTAGTGTTTCTGTTAAAATAGAATTTTGCCTGGTAACCATGAAATGAAGTGCCAACGAACGCGACGAAAGGCTCTCGGGGCTTTAAATGTGATTTCTGTTTTCCTATAAATTATTCAGGTCTACTCTCATATACAAAACATGTCTCTGGACGCACATTAAACTTAATTGAACTCGCAGTGATGTAATTTAACCCAGGTTTGAATTTTGAACGAGCTGCGTGTACGCCTCGGTGTATCGGGGAAATTTAATTGACTTACAGTAACTTGCCTCTACCTTAGAGACCTTGTTCATTTTTAAATCTAGGTTTTATCCAGTGTGCTTTTTTATGGAGCGAACTTCCATTAACTTATTTCGTATGATGAATCCCTCCTTAATGAACTGTTTGCCTGTGAAATTCGGGCTCCAATCTGAAATCCCTAGAAAGATTGTTTCATCGAAGATCCTGAAGATTTCCTAAAACCTTTTTGAATTTAATTTAACCTTACACGAACAGCATAATCAAAGTATAAGTATTTTTGCAAATGTTATTGTTATTGTTGTTCAGAAACAAACTGAGTTGCAATACGGTTTCAGTCAGTAAATAATTTGATTGTGATTTCGAAGAAGATAAATATAATGCTATAGATAACAAATAATTGTTTAATGAATGGTAAGACCTTTTTACCATTAATTCACCCAATTAGTGTAGTGGCGTTAATTTGGGTGTTTTTGACCCAATACATGTTCTTAGGAAATCTTACACTGGTCTAAAGAAATTTGTAACGGAGTGATGTTTGGCCACTTGAATTGACACGGACACTTGGAAGAACTCATTTGTCTTCATTTGTCACCACCAGATGTCTGTGTGGCGCCATGGGAAACAAATGCCAACTTTAAGTCTCTCTTTCTCCCTATCTAACGTTCATACTGTAAGTTAGCTAATTTTAGAAAACAGTTCTTATGTTGTTTGAACTAGTAGCTACAGGTAGGAGTGCGGGCTATATGCTATTGGAGTAAGATAATCTAATTCTTCCTTCCGAAAAAAATATTTTCTATCAACAATGTCTTAGAAAATGCCAATCTTTCGTGAAAACGATGTTGTCGACGAAGCCCTATGTCTGGATATTTTTTTGCGAATTGCCATTTCGTTTCTCTGGACAGTTTCATCAAATTTATATTTAATGATGTTATATATTCTTTGGGTCCCCTCTGTAGTGCCTGGAAATAAATGTGATTGCCTGAAAAGATTGTTTATTGCAAAACATGATCTGGAATGGGATCTCAAGCTTTACTGTAAGCCTTCACTGTTTCAAACGTCAGACATTCGCAAAAAGCTGATTGCAGTTTTTCCCAAATGTTATCACCATAAAGTGACCAACTTCCCATTTTCTTAAATTTTTTAGGCTATTAATATTAATGCCACGTCAAACAATGCTTGATTTCTTGGCACCTTCGAGTTTTGATACACGTGTATGATGGTTTGCGACGACACTGAATAGACAGAGTTATTGTAAAAGATTTATCAAGTCATTATTTGTCAGTGATGATATAGTTGATTTGTAAGACTGGACAAAGGATTCAGTTAAATAACAGGCAACAATCAAATGGTAGATACAAATTGCTGTTGTGTTCTACAACGATAGTTTCATTGTTAAGTCCTCTGCTTTTTTTGTTTGAAAATCAAGGGATGAAACTGTTTTTGTGGCCTTGTCCTTAAAATCGGAAAACCGGTTGAATTGTCAGGACTAAAAGCTTATCGGAATACAGGGAGGCTTTAAAGACTCGCCATGCAAGGGTTTGATAGCTAAAATTGAGAAGAGATAGAGAATTAAGGGAGGGAGAAATGATGGAGTTTCTTCTTGTACATCAACAAGTATAATCCATCTCCCTCTGTCAGCTTTCCCACAAAAAAGCCCTTTTCCTGGATATATTCCAATTATTTGCCTCTTTGGCAATTATAGGAGGCTTTGGAGACCAATGTGGCAATGGCTCTGGACTTTTTTCATCCCTAGCCTATTCCTTCAAAGGATTTATTCCTGTTTTCAAGCAAGATCAAATTACTAAAGGCTCCGCAAATCCTTGTTTGGTTTTTTCCAAATCTTTATTTAAAAGATTGCCCTGATCCCGTCTATTAATAGGCTTTTTGACAAATTTTTATTTAATTGTGGGATTATCTGGAAGGAACTGCAGGGTGCCCATGCAGTTATGTAGAACTAGTATGACTGGATTTTGTAGGTATAACGTTTCATCTATTACCTGTGTGCTAAGTTAGTTCTTTGGTTCTATATTAAAGTTCTCCAAACCTGAAAAACCTGGCAGTCAGGAAAAATGAATTTACTGTGAAAAAGTCAGGGAAATTAAAAAATTAATATTTTACTAACCTTGTTGTTCGTTAACACAAAAAAGCAAGGGATGACAAGTAATTCCGAGGAAATAGTAATGAAATTGCGAATTTTACAAAAATGCTTATCTAAATGTGTTGTTTCCTTATGAAAAGTTGTGTTCCATCTCTGTTTAGATATAACAAGTTATGAATATAGCATTCCTTACATTGGCATATGTCGTATTTTTCCATTCTCAGTGGTCAGGGTGGTCAGAGAAATTTATTTCACAAAGTGAGGAGAAAGTCAGGGAAGTTGAAAATTTCATCTCTGGGGGAACGTTGTATAATGTCTAACTACATGTAAATCCGAATTCATTGACTTTCGTAAAAGTGATTTTTTTTTGGCCACTGTGACAGGGGAATTGTACTGACTTTGGAGGGCAGAAAACTTTCAACATGCTCAATTAGTGGGCTTTCTAGTCTAGCCTTTGTTATAGATATGCTCATCTATCTTGATTTGTCATTGGCATACATGACAGGAATCTTAGTGGAGGCAAATTAACAAGAGTTCAGAGTAAATGTAAGGCGGATT
>JAQGAF010000314.1:0-57863 GCA_034687865.1 Kryphioiulus occultus
GCATAAATTGCTGATATTTCTGTCAATCATGCACTCAAGTAAGGTCTGCTGAATAACTGGTAAGTTATTTTTTTATTGTTTTGCGTGTTTTTAAAAAACATAGTATAAAATAAAATGTAACATGAGGATAACATGACGATAACATGAGGAATTTAACTATGAATTTCACTCCTTCACCGGCTTAAAAGCAAGAATATAAAATTGCCGGCAGTGTTTGCCGATTTTAATAATATTTTTGAAAAACGTTTTCGAGAGATCAAACCTAAAATCCTTTATTTCTGGTCATTTTTTCTCCAAGTTCGTACATATAATTAATTTCTGTCAATATTTATAAAATAAATGACCTAAAACTGCATTATTGGTGATCTAGTTTTTGTAAAAAAATGAAAATTTCTTTTATTATTGTTATTATTTCCAAAAAAAATAAGAACATTTCAAGGAAAATACCTAAAATCAATTACTTCTAGTGGAATTTTTCGAACAAATGTTTGTAAAATCCACTGTTTGAGTTCTACAAGTATTTTTTCAAAAATAGGTATCATGACGACATTATTCCACACAAAATGACATCAAAATATATTTTACGATGCATCGTTTTTTTACGTTTTTAACGATTATCATCGACCTCTTTACTTTCGCAAGGGAGAAGATCGGCAGCCCACGTGATTGCAATATGATGCGATATGTGATAGCTAACCATATCAGTAAAATACGATACCGACTATTGAGATGACACGCGGACCATTTTCTAAGATGGCTCACTACACGAGGAGGTCAGCATTCAACGTGCTGGATAACCGTAAGTGATGTACCAATGCAGCCTTTAATTGCTATCCGATGCCATTCTTGCAACGATACCTTATTGCAACAGCCTTCGGCATGGCCCTCATACTGCTCGCCATCAGTTTCTGTATGATCTTGATGGCCAATGGTCAAGAGTCGTTTCGGGCAGCCGTCTACGAGCATGTTGATCCGTTTGATCCGATCGTTCCTCTTCAAGACGTCATGATGGAGTCGCTGAACACCTTCGTGGAGCAGGCTGCACTGAGTGCTGCTTTGGTGAGTATTGCATACTGGGTTTCGAACCACTCGGGATCTTCGTGACAAGTTCCGTTTTCACTTTTCCAGGGAGTTCACATTTTGGTGTTTCCCGAATACGGTCTCAGCGGAGTGTCTGTGCCAGGCACGCGTGAGGGCCTTCGACCCTATCTGCAAGTCCTTCCCAGCATAGAACCGGGGCCCACACCGTGGATCCCATGTTTCGACGACGGCACGAATTTCAACGTTACGGTAAATATGGAATCTGATTTGTAATTCGGCCATGAACCTGGCACTGATTTTTGCCATTCAGATCCTTAAGCGGCTGAGTTGCGCTGCCCGTGATCACGCCATTGTCCTCGTGGTCAATGTCGGCACGGTGGTCGAGTGCTCAAACAGCAGCACTTGTCCATCTGACAACGTCTACCAGTTCAATACGGACGTCGCTTTCGGAACTGACGGCGTCGTCTTGGCCACGTACCACAAGATGAACCTGTACCACGAGCCAGCATTCGATCGCCCACCCTATCCGAGCGACCACGTCACCACGTTCGCGACCGACTTTGCAACCTTTGGCCTCATCACCTGTTTTGACCTGCTCTACCACGACCCCTTGATCACGCTGGTCGAAGAGCGTGGTATCCGCTATGTGGTCATGCCTACGGCCTGGGTGGACGGTCTTCCGCTCCTCACCTCGGTGCAGAGTCAGATGGCCTGGGCCATCGGGCTCAACATCAGCATCTTGGCAGCCAACTTGCAGAACTCGAAAGGTACTTGCGGTCACCTACGCGGGTCTCTTCTTAGTCGGGTCCGGACAGTTTATCGCAGGGATAGTTTATCGCCATAATAAAAACTAATTAAATTAAATTTTTAGATTTTGTTTGGTTTGGTTAGGGCAAGGTAAGTTTGACACGTTCGAACTCGAGTATGGCCAGTTCGAAATTGAGAATTGCAAGTTCGAATTTGAGTACAATGTATGGCAAGTTCGAACTTGAGTACAATGAATGGCAAGTTCGAACTTGAGTACAATGTATGGCAAGTTCGATCTTGAGTATGACAAGTTCGAACTGGAGTTCAATGTCAAGTTCCAACTTGAGTGTGGCAAGTTCGAAATTTTTGTCAAACTCAACTTTGACTCAAGTTCGAAATGGTGGTCGAAATTTATCAAACTCAACTTCGACTCAGGTTCGAACTTGAGATGGAATTCCAGTGAGATCGACTTCGAACCGCAGTTCCAACTCAAGATCAACAAACCCGAACTCAAGATCGGACAAAAGCTTTCCAAATTTCATTGTGGGGATAAACTTCCCCGTGATAAATTGTCCTAGGCGATTAATTGGCCAGGGATAAATTGCTGGCGATAAACTCTCCGGGAGCCCTTCTTAGTTCCCCCAATAACTGACGTCTTTTTTCTCCCTGAAACTCAGATGGGTACCGCGGCAGCGGAATTTACCACGGCGCTGACGGCTTCCTGAACTACACTTACGGCCCGCGGAACATCAGCCGCTTGATCTGGGCGGACGTGCCTCTGCAGTCCTCCGATGCGGCACCGCAACCCGTTCTGCCGAGGGTCTTCGACTATGCCGGCATCATCTATGATGACCTCTCCAACTACACGTTTGAGGCCCTCGACCCCACTGCCATGGCTGGAACTGCACAAGTCAGGCAGGGGATGCTTTCTTGCTCCATCGAGTACGAGTTTGAGACCCCTGTGACCCAAGGCGCGTATTTCCTTGCCGCGTACGACGGCTTCATCACCCTGGGCCAAGGCGAATACAGGCAGGCCGTGCAGACCTGCGCCCTCATGTGGTGCTCTGACCCTGCAGACACCGACCGCTGCGCCCGGCCACCAGTAACTTCCACGAGCCACCTTGTGCAGCTGCGCTTGGAAGGTAACTTCAGCACTACTTATGTCTATCCAAGCGTGCTAAGGGCCGACTTGCAGCCCGTGGACGCTTCGGAGTGGCATCATGTGACCCACGTGGGCGCCGATGTAGACAACACCTGTGGATCCATGGCTCGCAGGGACTCGTGCGACTCTAGTGGAATGAGCGATGAGATTAATAGGGTTCAGCTGATCACGGCCAAGGGATTTTCGCACTGTCCGCTGGTGGCCGCGCTCTATGGAAGGCTGTATGACAAGGACAACGAGTGAAACAATGTTGCTGGTATCGAAACTTTGTGAACTTAACCTACAGCACTCGTACAGTAGCGGTAAAACGTAACTGATCAAGTGCCTTTTGTGAATGGTTTCAACATTTTGAAAAGCTGATTTCCAACAATGTAACATTTGATAAATAATCAGCGCAATACCATTTACACTGTTCAGTGAAAATACCATTCACAAGGTTGTTACTGAACATGTGTCATGCCTGAAATTGAGCAAATTATGTGAATAAATGCAATTCTGCATTTTTGTATATTTATAGGACCTATGATGGGTCACCCATGTTTCATCCAAAACTAAACTATCTTTTCCCGAAAGGTTTTCATCGATCATTTCCATATTTGCGTGTTTTTTATTATTTTTTTATTTTTGGCAAATATAGCCAGGCTATAAATAAAAAACATTTGCTCGTGATAAGGGAATTTTAGGAACCAGAAAGATTAAGAGTAAAATGGTATCCGGTATGGTCTGAGAGTACAGGTCCAAAAGTAAAGGGTGTGATATTGAAGAACGTGAAAAATTCAATGCTGTTTTGATACCTTATCTGTTACTGATGATACATGATGTGGCGATAAGAGATTTTCAAGTGTCTTATGACGGCTCGGGCTCGTGTTATCCAAAAGCAAGCTTGCCAGAACACGATGTTTTTGGGCATCTTTTACGTCGTGGCTTGTGGCCTCTTGGCTGGGACCGTGGTTACTGAGGACCCTGAATGTGTGTTTAGGGCCGCGGTCTACGAGTCTGCATTCCGGATGCCAGATCCGGATCCATTAATGGCAATGAGGACCAACCTGGATGTTTTCGAGGATCAAGCCCAGCTGGCTGCTGACCAAGTGAGTTTGTCAGATATCAAAAATGGGCCAAATGTGTCACGGAAAATTAACTAGCATTGAAATAAACTTGACTAAGCCACGATGGGTTTACCAATCATTGCAGGGTGCAGAAATCATCGTTTTTCCAGAGATGGGCATCACGGGGCTGTCATGGGACTCCACGCGAGAAGAGTACTACCAAAAGGTCCCAGACTTGGGCTCGGTCCCTTGCCTCGATGTAGATTTGTCCAACGAAACACTAGTAGGCAGAAATTAGTTATTATGTTGAACATAAATCCAAATTTTAATGCTCTTAGGTATGAGGTATGATTAGCTAATGAAAAGAGATTTTTTTGAACAGATCGGTGCACGAAAGTAATCCAATGAATTACAAAAAGTTAGACAAACCAAATTTTAATCTGGTTCGCGAATTTTGCACTTTTTCCATAAATAAAACCATCCAATTTGCCAAAAACCTAAGCACAGCCACCTGATTTTAATCGTAAAGTTCAATTTAAAAGGTTGAAGTTTCGGAAATTGGCAGGATGAAATGTTACCTCGAGAGCAATCTGATGGAGATGAATTACTCGATGACGAGACCTCATCATCGTCAGATTTGCTCAAAGATTCCCGCAAAGATTTGTTAATATTCTCCGACGATGTAGTCATACCACAGTTGGATTCAGGCACTTCTTCGAAACTCTAGGCACAATTTCTTAATTTTTCCAAAAAATGCAGACAAATTCGTGTCATATACCAAGGAGTTAGGGGCCGTGCACAAACGTCGTCCGGGTTTTTACCATTTTTTGGACCCCCCCCCCCTAATCCGGCGTTGTCACATTGTCCTTACCCCCTTCCCCTGGAAGTTGAAAAAAAATTTGTTTCACCAAATTTTTCAGGGTTTTTATGTATAATGAGTCAGTGGCGGTCGGTCAGTCCTGGTAAACGGAGAAGGTTTTTATGGACGTCTAAATTCTGGACACCCCCTCCCCCAAAACTCGGATGTCATATGAGCATGGCCCCTTACCGTAAGTCAGATTGCTCTCTCGGACGTACCATCATTGCTCTGCGAGATTCATGCCCATAAAACTGGTTCACCGAGATTCTCATTCTGAGAGATTTTTTGATTATAAAATGCTATCAATAGGCTTTCGTTTGCGAAAAGCAACACGATTTAACTCTTGATTATATCCGTTGTCCACAATGCTTACGGTTAATGGTACCCTTCCGTGTCCATTCCAGGTGATTCATCGGCTGAGCTGCATGGCTCGAGATTCTTCCATCTACGTGGTGGCCAACTTCGCCAGTACGTCACCTTGCTGCAATGCCAGTTGTCCCGCACGTGGCAGCTACCACTACAACACGGACGCCGCATTCGACACGAACGGCACCTTGATCGCGGTTTACCATAAGCTCAACTTGTACGGCGAACCGGAGTTCGATGCGCCTCCCACGAACGAGCACGTCTTCTTCGATGCCCCGTTTGGCCGTGTGGGCATGCTCACTTGCTTCGACCTCTTGTGGCTGGAGCCCACCGTGACCCTGGTGAGTGAGTTCCACGTGGACACGATCGCGTTTCCGACTGCGTGGATGGACCAGCTGCCGTACCTCGCCTCCGTCCAGGCACAGGCCGCTTGGGCCGCGGGGCTCAACGTCAATCTCCTGGCCGCAAACATGCATTTTCCGATAGGTGAGAGATGGGTGATGGAGGAATGTGAATACAGTAGAACCCCGGTTAATCAACATCCAATTAACCGACATTTCCGGGGTTCCTCTGTATTGGTAAAATTCTTGATTTTTTCACCAGCTTCAGAAATCTTGTCTCTCGTTGCAGAAGGCTTCATGGGCAGCGGCCTCTATGCCGGTGTTCTAGGGCCCGTAAAATATGTCTACGATGCCAGCGCCGACGGAGTCCTTATTGTGGACGATTTGCCATGTTCACCATCCTCCGGCACTGGCAGCATGACTCAAAACGCCGATTCTGACAGGGTCCTCGACTACCATTACATCAAATACGAGGACATGAGCCCGTTTGCAGGTGTTGTAATGTCGGCGGATGCCAGCTCGGCTCAGCTGTGCCAGGAAGGCTTGTGCTGCGGCTCCGATTACCAAATCACAGAGGATCCGAGCCCCATGGGCCACTACGCCCTGGTGGTGCATCGAGGAAACGTGTCCGAAGGCGACCTCTACACATACGGGGTGGAAATATGCTCGGTCCTTTGGTGTGCCGAAGATGGGCTAGAAAGCTGCACGAGGCAGCCATCGAATGTGTCGGCGGCATTCACTAGCTTGGAACTCTGGGGCAACTTCAGCACCCCCTACGTGTATCCGTCGGTCCTGACCGATCAGCTTCAGTTGGCCCAGCCGGGTAGCTGGCTTTATAACGAAATGAGTGATAAGTGTGATCAGTTGTCTGCGAATGGAACATGTACGGGGCTCCAAATTGGACCCGGGGAACTACGGACCAATGCTATCACTCTTTACGGACGCCTTTATACCTAGATAACGTCTCGTCATGAATCCCGTCTCACTGTCGATCAATCTTCTTTCGGGATATTTCATGCCGGTCTTTATCCTTGATCAAATTCGGAGTTATCCATTGCCAAGCCGTCATCACTACAGCATCGATGGTCAGCAGCCAAGAGGTCAAGTAGATGCGTTCTAAGCCGAACAGTAATATGGTTGTGGCGAACACCTGCTGGACGATGGACAAGACGCGATATGACCTGCAGCGAGGGTAAAAATAAACCGAATAAATCCTTTTTACACTAAATGCTTTTCATCACCAAATGCGGACAAAGTGCTTAAACAAAAGCACAGAAAAATCACCGGCTGCCGAAGTATTTGGATTAGGGAAAATTATTAGTAAAATTGTATTAAACACTATATTCAATAAATTAAGTATAAGCACAAGTTGATCGTTAGAGATTTTTAAATTTACCTGCCCAATAAAATATAAGGGGAATCGAAAGATCAAATCATGACCATTAAATAACAGTGAATGTTCGCATGAACCAAAATATTGTTCTTTGTACCCAATTAAATTAATAAGACATATCTGGCAAGATAAGGGTGTTAACTTTGGTGCAAATTCAATCGTACCGCCATTGAATAATGTTCTTATGACAACTGTAGAGAAGATGAAGAAAATGTGAAGCAAACAAATTTGTTAATTTTAAGAGAAAAAAATCTGATTAAAAACTGTGTTTCACGTATTGCCAAGTAAACACATGCAATTCATTCCCGTAGGAAGATTAAAGCCTTACCAAGTAGGACGACAAAGGTTTTGAAACGTCGCTTCACCTTGTCCGAAAAAAGCGACGATCACAAAGACTGCGGACAGGAAGCTCGGATCGGGATCCAGGTGTTGTTCGAACCTGCCGTCGAATGAGTTAAAAAACATAAGCCCGAGCCATTTACCGCCGTTGTTTTTCCGAGCACTGGACAAAACCTTCATACTGGATATTCTTGATCCAAAAAATGAACGCCGGACAGTTCAGCTGGAACAGTGCCGCCCAAAACAGGTAGAACGATATGCTCAGGCGGCATTGCACGAGCTTCGACCCGTTCTCTCGAGCTGGACCGAAACGCCAAAATCGAACGTGCGAATGGAATAGCTATGGCGAATAACACAGTAAGATAAAAATACGAAGCGAGAGGGCTTCTTCACAATTTAAAAAAAATTATTAATTTCACCTTAATGGCAGAAATCACTTGTAAGGCTAGCAGACCGACGCCTCCGCACGTTTTGATGGAGATGAACAGCAGGAAAAGACAAAGGCTAATTGTACCTAGAAACGAGAATAGGGTTCTAGACGAACGCTTCGGCTTGTCTGTCAACCTGGAAATCCGAATTAAAGGTGCCGAATAAGTTAAGTTATTCGAGAAAGTGAATTTCTCAAAAAGACCCAAAGATGCTTCATTCAATTCAACTCAGTACCCTACTATCAGTAACTGAATACCGTGTGGTAGGGGGGTATACTCCATCAACCCAATTTAATCGGCAATTACCGCCACATTAGGGTGGATACAACCGCCATCATTTGAATCTCTTGAGGCTTAGAGCCTCCATTACTTTCTTATTGACCTCAGCATCTCTGGATAGACACTGGATATCATTTACGTAACTTTTTGTAAGTTCGTATTTTGGAACTGTTCTCGCATGCCAGTTATAGAAAACCTCGGACTTGGCTAATGTTCGAACTCTCACCGAAAACAGTCCAGTAGTAAGGCTAACATTTTGCCCGAAACCATTGCACAAAGTGAACCAATTGCGCCCAAAAGTGCGATGACAGCTCCCGCGGCCACGTAAAGGAAGTTGACTATGAAGAAAGTGGAAATCGTTGGCACTGATAATGAAGGTGTGAGGAGCGGTAATGACAACGCCTTCGAGAGCATGCTAAAATAATAAAAGCATCAGTCAGAAGTTCCTAGTATAAATAGATGGTCAAATTGCATTTGTTACCCAAATGCAGCGCTGAGGACGTAGACTTTCAAGAGGAACCCGAAGTCATCATACAAAGAAAGCAAGCGCCAGATGCTAGAGCATTTGCCTTTCGAACCAAAATCAAAATCAAATACCATTGTCGAAATTCAAAAAAAAAAAACTTCACATAAATTCCGTCATACCGGTTTCAGAAAGGTTCGTCAACTGCTTGGACAGCACTCGCAAAAGAGCCGCAGCTAAAAGAGCTGGCAGCCAATAGACATGGAAGCGGATAACCTGGACAAAGGAGTTTTGCGAGATTAGAAAGAATTTCAAAAGTAGCACAATTAATTCCTCAACCATTCAATTCTACATTCATACCGGGCTGACATACTGACAGTAATGCTAATCGTCCGCAGGTTGACTAATATTGAGTCAGTTGGTTAGTATATTGAGCAAACTTACTTGTTCCAAAGAATCCAGCAGGGAAAATTTCACGCTGATTTGGACATCACAGTCCGGATGAAGGTAAAAGCGTAATTCTGGAAAATTCGTGCTATCGGCCGAAGATAAATTTCTTGGCGAAAACAGATGAACGAGGTGCGAGTTGGGCTTTTTACGGATTGTGTTGAAGGTGTCTTCGTTGCTCCAAGGAATGTGAAAATGGAGGGTGCCAATGAGCGCTACAAACGACAAAACGAGTTAGCATCTGCTTTATATTTGTACGAATGTAAAGACGATTACTGACCTGGGCAATTGCGTCCCGAACTACGAATGCTGACCAAATATGCCTGCCACGCCTCCGCGAGATCGCACAAAACGATTCGGAAGAAAATGCTTTTGTCGGGGACCGTGTAGCTGATTTCTGCTGGCAGCAAATCCCACGAGCTGACATTTTGACTCAGGTCAGGAAGTGAGAATGTTTCGGCAAAGATGCTGACCTGTAATCGACGACGTAAAATGAAAGATAAATCAATTTATAAAATCCAGAGTCAAAGGGAATGTAGAGCCATTGCTTCGGGCACTCACATTCTGCTGCTCGGAAGGCAGTTTGACTACCAATTTTTGGGCTTTTCGTTGGCATTCGACGTCGCACATAAACACCTTCCAGAACTTCTTTCCAACTGGCACGTACAGCGATTTATAGGAAAAGGCTTCTTTCACTTTGCTACGGATTTAATAAACAAAATAAAGAAAACTTTTTCATTTAACTTTTGTCTCCGCGAACTAACAATAACAATGCGAAGAACTGTAGCTTACCATAAGGTCATGACATCGGTGTCGTTACTTCCGATCATCTGTTGAGGATTGTTGCATTTGAAAATCCACGGCTCCATATCGAAGCCCATGGATACCATGATGAAGTCCTTAGATTTCTTCAGTGGGAGGAGCAGAGCAGAAGAAGGAGTAGCCTTCAAATTGGCCAAGTAACGTCGCTTGCCCGATCCAACTTTCTCCCAAGACTCATCGGCCACGAATGTGCTTCCATCTTTGGGCAAGGCCAGTTTATGGGCACGTCCAATGCCACTTGCTAAAAATTCGTGCAGGATGATCGCCCTCTTTTCTACATCGGCAGAAATTTGACTGGTCGCCCGATCCACGAGCTTGAAGGTAGCGCGGACGATGGATAACGTCAACTGATTGCACCTAATTTCGAAGATAAAAGGAATTTCACGTTTATTCGAACGCATCTCCTTATACAAAGTTATTTATGGAGCGCAATATTTATCAAACGAAGGCATGCCCTGATATAGTCATAAAATTGCCCACCAAACAATGCATAGATGATCCGCACTAGTCCACACACCTGGGATAGTCGTGGTCTAAATGAAAATACAATTAAATGAAAAACACTGAGATGATAGGCTCGACCACACAGTGGTCAAATTAAAGGCAACATTATGAAATAGTGAATGGACAAGCACTGCATAAAAGATGCAATAACCTACGAGTGTCACGATATCTCTAGGGGAGGCAATCAACGGCGGCATTCTAACGAGATCCGATCGCACCATGAGATCACGATTTCCTCCACCAATTGAAACCAAATTGATGTGGTTTAATCCACCAGCCTGGCGTTTCTCCAACCACAAGCTATTCATGTTATCGTAGAAATCTACAACATCGGAATCTGGCTGTGCAACTAAATTAACGGATGCAGCTTACTCAATAGGTTATGCGGTTCAGAAACACTTTCAGTTTTTAAAATTGTTGAACATTTACCTGGTCGGAGATTGGGCGTAGCCAACATTATGATCATGTTAACAAGTGTGGCATCGAAATGCGGCAAAGTTAGCATCGCTCTTGCCACCACACCTCCCTGTAAATGCGAGGAGTAAAAGCCTTATATAAATACTTTAGGCTCAATGAAAATAGTCGAAATTAATACATTAACGTGCCATGGAATGTCCAACGACGAGAACGGACATCGGGCGATTTTCTCGATCTGGATCGTACAAACTCAAAATATGTTCCACGCAAATGGCCGCATATTCTAGTCAGAAAACAAGAAAAATATATTTCGTAAATGATGTCGAGTATTTGATTAGGACATCATAATCGGATAGCTCCGTACCAACGAAACTAAAACCATTTTGAAAATGTGACTAACCAGTTTGTCTGAAAAGAACATTTCCGTAGAAAGCAGAAAACTCCTAAAATAGCAACAGGGTAAAAGAGATGATCAATAATATTCATGAAGTGATAAATGACTGGAATTTCTCTGGTGATAAAAAAAAACTCCCAGCCAGGGGCCATTGTGATTTGATCCCCTTGCTATCAAGCATATTTTTTTTTGAAATTGGGAAACCATGTCACATAAAATTAGCCAGAGGCATATCAGAGGCAAACTCATTTTCAGCAAATATTCAAAATTGATATATCACGAAAATTTTTGGACCCCTTAAAATAAAAATAAACGAGACACGATCAGCAAGAAATTCGTTATTTGTAGATGTTCAAAGTAAATACTGAAATCGGGAAGCCGTGCTTTCTTTAAATTAGTACGAGGCAATACATCAACACAATACGATCCCTCTAAAAAGTTACATGTATTTCTTCCTTACCTCATTAAAATCTATTGAAAAATAGTTGAAATGCAGTGAATTTCCACTTTTCGACGCTTTGGTCAAGGCAATGGAGGCAAGGGAACGTACTATAAATCAAAAAAATTAAATTCTGTCAAATTTGCAGATCTACGCAAATCAAACACTGTCTCGCAAATGTTTGCGACATAAAGCTTGCCTTGCTTGTAACTCCCTGAATTTCCTGGTAAAAACAGCACAGGGATACCTTCGTAGTTACCTTCTCGAAGCCACCGAGCATAAGGGCTGAACGAAGATACGCGAAAACAAAAAGTCACTCAATTCGCTCAACAAACTGACAGATGACCCAATTAAATCTACCAAATATGAACAGTTCCAAATGGCTATTCTACATTTTTACCATTTAAATACGTGAATTAGGATAACTTCAAACGAAACTAAAATTATCGACTCACCCCTCACCATACAGATACAAGTTATAGGCAGGATACTTTGACCTCAATGACGCTTTCAGCTGAATTCGCTGCAAGAAAAATGAGCTATTTAAACGCAAGGACTTGACAGGAAAATATTTCCATAATACTCAGAATTGCTATAAAACGCACGATTTCGATCTAAAGGCAAAAAATGCATAAGGAGTTGGTACAATCGAAAAAGCATGAAAGACCAATGTCGTCAGAAATTTTACACGAGAAAAAACGGATCAAATTACCAAATATACAATTATAAACTTGCAAAACATGCATTAGATTCCCAAAGGCTGAACAAGTGGTCGACATCAAAAATGTAATGACATGTCAAATGGCAATGTCATCAAATAATTAGGTCAAACGTGCTCGCCTGTTACCTGAAACTTCTTATCTCGTTATATTCAAAGTTTGACGGGGCTTTGATTCGACCCAAGGCCAATAATTTGTAAGCAAATTTCATAATTTTGGGAGTTCCAGAGTTTGAATTAACTCAGTTGGCTGTCATTTGGGCGCTGACATTTATGGGTTATACGCCAAATATACTTACGATATATTGCGGCTGTTCGTACATGTAAGTCATCTCGCATCTGCTGACTTCATTCTGATTGATAAACTTGAGTAAAGAGATCAAAAACGCCGAAAACACAAGGCAAAACCCGCACAAATTCAACATCTTTAAATATTAATGGCCGCCATTGGGAACAAACGTGTCGCTAGGTGGCGTTCGGCGTTGCCATGGTTACTGCAGTCACAGAGCAGCGGTTACCACGGCAACGGGATGCTGCGCCTAAACCAATGGACATTTTGTGTCGCACCTGCCTGGGTTAGACCAATATACGAATGAGACATTTAATATTCGACAGAGAATCAGTATGGCATCATCAAGTCGACATCTAATCTCATCTCTGTATTTGAATTTTTTTTACCAAACTGTGACCAATGATATAATCAGCGCGATGATTTTAAAAGTAAATATAACAGTAATTTTTAAAAATTGTAAAGTCAATGACTTTTTCAGGCTCCTATTAAAAAAACCTAAAAACATGTATTACATTTTTTTTAATGAATGACTTTTCAATGACGTTAAAAAAAATTAGCATCCATCCCAATTTGAACAAAGCTATCGATTATAGCATGGAAAAATTACAAAGACACAATTTTTTAAACAGAGCTACGCATTCTCTGAATTTTTTTCCAATTAATTCATCAGTATTTTACCAAGCATGTCCAATGATTCAAACCAAATCGTAAACATAAATTTTCGATATTGAATTTGATTATTTAATTGAATAATAATTCTAAAGCTATAGGTGTAAACATTGATGCTGAGATGAAATGATTCCTATTTAATTGAAGAATATTTTTTTTAAATTAATGACTTTTCAATGACTTTTTTAAAAAAAAAAAAAATAGCATTTGGCATCCATTACAATTCAAACAAAGCCATCCACAAAACTTCAAAGGTAGAATATTTTCAACAAATCTACCCCATCTCTGAATTCTTTCAATATTTTCTAAAGCATGTCCAATGACCCAAACCAAGTCATAAAAATAAATTTTCGCAGACTCCTGCAATTACCATGAAATTAAAGTGCAATTCATTTCCATATTTTTTGCATATACGTGTATCTGGATTCCTCTTGTGCCTTTGTGCCATCATTTGGAGCTGTCCAAATTCACCTTGAGTCCTTTGCCGGATGTATGCATCACAGGGAGCTCGCTTCCGTTGGTGATACAGCGTCATACCTAAAACTTCACTGCACACAAAAAATAACGACCTCCTTCTGATTAGTGTTTCATCTTTTATACTTTTTATGAGAGTAACTACATAGAGTGGTCCGGCATGTGCCGAGTATAAGTGCCATCGAGACCCTTAAAAAGGGTCCCGACGCGAATAAAACCGAGCCATCTTACGAACGTTTGCGGGAAGCCCCGGGTGCGTATCTGCCATTAGGAATTCAAAAAGTGCAAACGCTTCGACTAGACTAAAGAAAAACGCATTCATCCTGCTTCACGTTATCTCCCGCGACATCACCTTATAAATATCATAATTATGCAGTGGCTCAGTGAGTCGAATACTTTAAGCGCGACACATACATGATCGACATTAAATTCAAACTAAGCAATCCACTTCTTATTTACAACCGTAGGAGCGATCGGACGATGGGTGCTAGGTTCAACAGACCCCTCGTGAAAAAAAAGCAGCCCCAGGACCAAAAAACACCGTCTCAGGGGCCTCGGTGCCCTGAAGCCTTACCCAAAGGACATCCGAATAATATGTCGAAACTGAGTCGGATCGAATTTCCAAAGTGAGGGGTCTGTAGTGCACCATATCCCGAAGGCTCCTATTAAAACAAATACTGTATACTGGATAAAAAACACCCACCAGGGTGCGTTATCTTACACATAAGTTAATAGACACTGTCTAGAGTGACACATGGCCACGGCTGGACAGTCGGGGCGAGGATACGACGTTAATTCGCTATGCGAGTCCAGGGTGGTCACGCTCGAGAGGCTTAGCTCGTGGATTAGTGAGGTGCTCCCCAAACCTTATCGGGCTGCGAACCCATCTTTCAATGCCAGATGGGTCACGGGCCCTTTATGAAAAAAGTGAAATTTTTCTAAAATGGGTTCTGAAATTGAACTGAAGAAAAGCATCCCTAGTTGTGCATTTTTAAAATACGGGATTGAAAATCAGATTTCCAAGGATCAGCCGAGCACAATTTAGGAAAGTGTTGGGTTAGTGCGTGCTTCTCGTCGAGCCGTAAAGGTCCCTTCGGGGCCCTAAAGGAAGTCAGAGCCTCTGCCGAGTTGAATCGGATACTCATCAGATTTTTACAATTTTTCTCATCCATTTAAGACCAAGCATTCTGGCTTGGGTACGATCGATCAGAACTGCGTCACCTGATAGTCGTTGCCCTTTCGTGGTGCATCGTGGTTTTGTTGCGGCACCTTTCCATTGGCGGAGCTGCTTTCCACGTCCTCGTCGTCGTCCAAGCTGTAGCCCAAATTAAGATGGCCGCCATTGAAGTGGTCGACAACATTGGGGCCGTCCGCTTGATCCTGCACGAAATTCACGAAAACCTGGGGACATAAACGAGAATTAGGTTTAAGCGAGACACTGGGCTCAAATCCATTGACCCAATTTATTTCAATTCAAGTATAATGCATTAAGAAGGTGGAACTTTTAAAAATAGCCTGAAGATGTTAGAAGCACCTTACACAAAACAAAGAACCCGAAAAAATGAACAGTGAAACAATGCAGGCATTTTTGACACCATTAAGCCCTCTGACGAAATTTCCCAATTTGTTGGCTCACCTGGTCCAAAGTGGTTTGCGTGACGGAGAAGTCCTCGATGCCCACGCTCTCCTTAGCGCCTTCCAGCTGAGAGAAGATGTCGCCCAACGAGCAGCTAGACCGGGCCACCAAAAACTCAATCGTACTGCAGTGTTTTGCCTAAATTCAATGAAAAATATAATTATGACATTTTGAGAAGGGCCAAAACACACACTCAAACAGGTAATATCGTCACTTACCCTGAAAACACTGCCTGGGAAGTTCGTTTGAACGAAGACGAGGATCTCTTTCCAGTCGATCGGCTGATCACGAATCCTCAGAGTGATCGTGTAGCCATCTCCGAATCTTGAATAAAATACAGGAAATTACAAGTTGGATATATTTCTTCTCGTTTTTATGTCATTTTCTGTTTCTAGCAGTTTTAGCCTCGTATATATAGGGAGGCAAACATAGCGCTCCTTGCTCACTTGTGCTTGAGGTACTGTGGGCTTCCCAGGCACTGGAATTTTCCGTTGACCATGATGGCCAGCCTGTTGCACAGCGTGTCACACTCCTCCATGCTGTGCGAGGTCAAGATGACCGAACGCTTCTCCTTCGTGATCTGTCGCACGTTGTTCCACACTAGGCGGCGCGTGGATGGGTCCATTCCGCTTGTTGGCTCGTCCTAAAATTAAAGCCAAAACGTGCTTCAAAACGTTGGCACCCATTAAATAGAGGGTGCCTTCAAAGTTAAAAAGCCCATGTTATGATGCTCAGATTTCATGTCATTAATTGGTTCGATCCAACAAATGAGACTTGCGGGACGTTTTGGCCAACGTCCTGCGTCTCGGCAAATTCCTAAACTTTTGTCGCAGATAGCTTAAGCTTACCATGAGAACGATATCTGGGTTGCCCATGACGGACACAGCAGCGCAGAGCTTGCGCTTAGTGCCACAGCTATAGGTCTTGGTGATGCGTCTGGCATTAGCTTGCAAGTTGAACTGGACAACGGCTTTGTAAACCGCCTGTAAAAGCAATACCGAGATGTCATTAAGATTTCCCAGACTGAGGCCGGAACCCTGATACTTTCTTCGCTGAAACATCCAGAAAGCAAACGCACCAATGGGATGTCCACGTCAGGAATGCCTCTTAGGCCGGCGTAGATGGACAGCAGCTCCTCCGCGGTCAGCAGCTCGTCGACGGCATTCGCCTGCGGGCAATATCCGATATTCTGCGAGCCATTTGATATGGCTGTGGAGATACTAAGGATGGCAGAAGGACATTGCCAATTAGTGAAATTTTTTGGTCGCGTCATTACGTGACCAGCCCTTCTGACACCCACTAACAAACCTTTTGCCTTTGAAGAGAACCTCGCCAAAAGTGGGCATAATTTCTCCAGTCAACATCCTGAATATTGTGGTCTTGCCAGCGCCGTTGATGCCAAGGAGTCCGAAGCACTGAAAACAAGGTTCGTCAAAACGAGCGGACGACGTACGCAAATTTTTGTCTGCTTCTCGGGCAGACAGTTAGGTCACTCACCTCGCCATTGGGAATGGTGAGGCAGACGCGGTCCACGGCCACGTTCTTGCCTGCCATGCCATCGTACACCTTGTACAAGTTGCCCAGTCTCATCAGGTCGCCTTGGCTCTCGCCATTCAGCACCTTGCGTCGCTCCTGCTGGACGTCGCTGTCTTCGGCAGGAAAGTCGCTGGGAAACTTGTTCCTCCTAAGCACGAATGAATGCAAAATGGGGATACATTGGAAAAGCATTAGACCAGCATTGACACTGCAGTAATAAGCTACACCAAAGCGGGAGATTTTTTAACTCGCCTCTTTTCTATCCATGTGGTGAAGTACGGCGTATACTCCAGCATCAGGTTGACTATGAAGAAGAAGGCTCCTTGCACAGCCAGCACGATGAAGTTTACGCCGAGCAGCTCCATGCTAAACGGGTTGATGTAGGTGTCGTCACCGAAGCGGATGAAGATCTCCGCTTGGATGTAGTTTTTGGTCATGTCTATGAGACCGCCGGCGAATGCAAACTGGGGGAACACCAGGAAGAGATAGCGCAGCACACGCATGGCAGCACCCATCGCCTAAAAGAAAACAGAAGCGACATGATCACACCATTCATAGGATAATGTAAATTTTGTTTGGATTCGGCGAAAAGAGACAATGTCTCCATCAACAAGATGCGGAATATTGACCTCGTTCTTCTGGAAGAGATAGAGCAGTAGGGTGCATATTGTGGTATTGATGCCCACGAAGATGTTGGCGCAGAAGAGGACCATGCTGGCCAAACTGGGCTCGTCGAAGAACTTTTCGGCGATGTACATCAACGGGGTCGTGGCCCAGCTGAAACGACATGAAACATCAAGTTAAAATTATGGTTAAAATAATGATGAATTTGTCACCCGTGGTCCAACGATTTCGATGTCAGATTTTGCTCGAAGAGGAAAAGCTCACCCGAACATGTAGAGCATGACCAGCGTGGCGGCGAAGTTGTGTCCGTACATGTAGATGGGCAGGTCAAAAATGGCGATGATGACCGCAGATAAGGCGACCGGAATGCAGAGGACGAGCATGTCGAAGAAGAGGGAGGAGGTCCAGTAGAGGAGGGGACCGACGCCGCTCACATACTGCAGTCGCTTCTCCTCCTGCACGCGCTCCTTCACCAGGTAGATCACGAAGCCGGCCGGGATGAACGAGAAGGATATGAGGAAGACGAGAGCGATGCCAACGTCCGAAATGTGGTGCAACCTGCAAGAGAACGGAAAGAATTGGAAAAATTAGCACATAATTTAGTTTACCAGAATGAGCATGTCGTACGTCGCGATACTCACAGCGAGTCCATTCCCAGCTGAGTCTTGGACAGGTGGAGTGGGTGGCTGTAAGTGGATATACCTGGAAATGGGAATGGGAATAGAAATTAACATTGAACTTTAAATTTATTCCTCCGGAAGACCTTCGGTAACAGCGTTGTCATACATTTCTGACTGTGCCGATTTTATTTCCAAAAACGTGGAAACCGCCATTTTCGGCGATTTTTAGCATCGATATTATAGTGACTTTTGACCGTTTTAAAAGATTATTACCATATTGGGTGAAGGCATTGCTGTCGTTAGTTCGGATGGACGTCCTCAGCAGCAAGTTGTTCGCCGAGTTGAGGTAAGACGGCAGAGCGTGATATCCCTTGTTGTTGTACCACGAGATTACGTTGTCGTCGGAACCGGGAAGTCCATTCGGTCGTCTTTTTACTCCGAAAGACCAGCCGCCATACCTATATTCAATTACCGAAAAACACGTTTAGCATTATATTGCAATTAAGTCAGACGTCGAAAGGGCTCGAAGCCTACATCTGCATGGTTACCTCTGTTCGATGAACTCCGCATTGGTCGCAACCAGCCATTCGGACACCTGACTTCGACTGATGTTGTACAAGATATCCGTGCTGTTGGCAATGTACCGGAGCGTGTCGAAGTTGACGGAGCTGCCGTCGCATTTTCTGTCATCGGGAGTGGTGCAAGTGCAGCGATCCTTTTGCGTGCTGATCATGATGGGTGGAGGTACTGTCTGTCCACTCGGATAGATGCACGGATAGTCCATCCTGAAATGCGTGGAAGTACGAGTTTTAAAATCTTCACTCTTGAAAACCAGTTCAGGAAGTGGAAGGTGACTCACTCATCGCCGTCTACTCCATCGGCCAGGCACGCTACTCCGACGCCGGCCCCGAGCAGATCTTCCGTGTAAAATCCTCCGTTGGCATCCGATCTATGAATAGAAGTCGAGAAAACCAATATTTATTGAACTTTATCAAAAGCCAGACAAAAATCGATTTATCCTTAAAAAAATAATAAATAAAAAGTCATAAAAAGGACTTAAATGTGGATCCATACTCACACGAAAAAGGAGTTTCCATGAGGTCCATAGATTGACGGATCGAGTTTGAGAGGCGGACTGTACGGATATACCTCGGGACGGATGAGCGTTAGGGCCATGGCAATGGCGACGAAGACGCAAGGCAGGAAGATGCAGGTGATGAGGGCCCTCCAGTCCCTTCGAAAGTGATGGAACCGTTTCACCAGCAGCCACTTGAACTGGCTCCACTTGAGGGCCATGCCAGTCAGGTGCTGGTAGTGGACGTGGTACAAGGACTTGTTCAACCAGGCGTCAACTCCGACCAGAGATTCTGCGGATTCGTGATTGAACGATTAAACGAGAAAAGGTTAGGATTCTCTGACAATGCCTACAAAAAAGATTTAGAAACACGGTCATCCCATCGACAGACCTTGTTTTTTCAGGACGTTGTTCACGGAGGGCATCACTGGTTCCACCGGCGACTCCTTGCCAATGGGGTCCTTGTCGATGATGCCCTTGTTGGCCATCTGGACCTTCTTGGCCATCATCATGATCTTGTGGCCCTGCGGCGTTATCGGGATATTGGCTTCTGCTTGCAGACAGACGTTCATGAAAACCTTAAGCGGTGGAAGTGCCAGTCATGTAAAATCAATGACATTGATATTGATCGGGTATATTCAGGTTCGATTTCTTACTTCCTCCAGGGTGGTGCAAGAGAGACCATAGCTACCGATGCCCAATCGCCCTTGATGCTTCTCAAGGTCCAGGAAGAACTGGTCCAAGGTGTGCACGTTGCCCTCGTCGCCGCAATATGGCAGGCAGAAGACCATCTCGTTGCCCTGATCCTCAACCAGGTGCACATTGCTGACGTACGAACGGATGAAAGAGAAGATGCTCGCAGCATTGCAGTTGGCTGTCGGGAGAGAAGAAGGGAAGGCCATGACCTCAAAGATCATCCGTGACATTGTTTTCCAGCCGAAAACTGTAGACAAAAACTTACTTTGAGAGTCACTTCCCGAAGATGTGGAAATGGCGCCGGAATCAGTATCGCTTCCGAAATCGGGGCTCGTCTTGCTGATGGTCAACTGGTATCCGGATCCAAAGCTTCTCTTCAGTCTCAAGGGAGATCCGCAACAAAGCAATTTACCCTTAAAATAGATATGAACTCAACTCTAACAACAACGTTTCACGGTATATTTCTGCATAGAACACTGGTTTTTATATTGACATTAATTTGACAAAATACTCTTGGTGGCCTGATCATATAAACCCATGGCCCTGCATATTTTTAGTTCTTCTCTCAATAATTCAGTTCCCCAGACAGGGGAAACCTGGAAATGTCAGGGACATTGAAAAGGCCTGGAAAAGTCAGTGAAAATGGCTTTACTTTGAAGAAATTGGGGGAATCCAACACGTCTATAATGCATTTTACATAGCTAGTTATTAGCTAACACAAAAAGCTAGCGATAACCAATTCAGTGTAAGAAAGGAATAATGAAATTTTCAATTCAAATAATCCAATTTTGCAGTGTCCTTATAAAAATCTGTGTTTATCTCCTGAGACTCCTGTTTACATTGGCAAAAGTCAAATTTTTGCATGCTCATTGGTCAGGGTGGTCAGGGAAATTTATTTTTAAAACCTGGAGAAGTCAGGGAAAAGTCAAGGAAGTTGAAAATTTCATCTGTGGTGGAAACCCTGTAATTTCCATGGGCCCCTGTTGATAACCACCTTTACTGATTGTGAACTTGTCTCGCCCATTGAGCCTCAAAGGGCAAAAAAAGCCACGAGCAGCTTTGCTCCAAGTTACCTCGTGAATGATAGCCACTCTGTCACTCAGGATATCCGCCTCGTCCAGGTTGTGCGTGGTCAGCAGAATGGTCCGTCCCTGTTTGTACTTCATGATGAGGTTCCAGATGTGTCTCCGGGCCACCGGATCCACGCCCGAAGTGGGTTCGTCCAGAATGATGGTCTGAGATCCGCCCACGAACGCGATGGCTACGCACAGACGGCGCCGCATGCCTCCGGACAGCTTCTGCACAGTCTCGTGTTGCCGCTCCTCGAGTCCCATTGACGACAGCATGCTATCAAATTTAAAAAAACCGTTCAGAACGGTTCCAGAAAACTCGCACGCATAAGTAACTGCGACAAAACACTCACGCATTGACATCCTCCTGGAGCCGCTTGGAAGACAGAATTCCCTTGAGTCGAGCGTAAAACTCCAGATGTTCTCGGACGGTCAATCTGACGAAACAAAAACGGGCCAAAAATGTCAGTGTTGTCGCCTTCGGAGGAAAACAGTTACGGAAGAAAATGCGAAAATTGCTCACAGGTCAAACAAGACGTTGTATTGGGGACAGATGCCTAGATTTTTCCGGATCTCGTCGAACTCGTAGACCACGTCGTGCCCGTAGATGGTGGCCCATCCTGAGTGCGGCGGAAACTGACCGGTCAGCATGTTTCTGAAAGAAATCCATTTTTAGCATCGCGGCTCACCATTCGACACATAATGATCTCATCGAGCGCTCACATGGTGGTCGTTTTTCCAGCTCCGTTCTGCCCCAGCATGGACGTGATTTGACCCTCGAAGAAATCCAGACAGAGCCCTTCGACTGCAACCTTCTCGTCGGATTCTCCAGCGTGGTAAACCTTGCGCAGATTCTGCAGCGAGATGCCGATCTTACAGACGTCTCTTCCATTCGGCATCATTGAATCGTTGACTGGAATGGATCCATCTATCCGATACATACACAAACAGATGTATTTTTTTGATCACATAATGCAGCGTCAACATTTTTCAACAACATCGACTTAATGCAGGGTTCATACCAAAATTTGCAGCTCAATTTCCCTGACTTTCCCTAACCAAATCTGATCAATTTCCCTGACTTATCAAATAAAAAATATCACAAACAGGTATCAAAAATTTAAATTTTTTCACATGCATATATCTGATTGGTTTCACAATTTTCATGTAATACTTTTGAAAAAAAATCGCATTTTCATTCGGCGTAACCCCGCATATATTTCAGAAATAAAAACGCATCAGGAAAAATTTTTACAAAAACTAGTTCACAAAAAAAAAAGAGAATGCCGTAGGCGAAATTTGTAAAAAAAAATGTAGTCCAGATGCAATTTTGATGACATTCTTAGAAATATTAATAATATTCAGGAGAATACTGTAGGCCCTTTTTGTTTTAAAAAAACTAGACCAGAAATGAATTTTAAACAGTACCTGCTATATTTTTCTTTGCCATGGCAATTTGCAGTAAAATATAGGAGCACATGACAAACTGTTTCCTTGACCAACCCAAGAAATTGTCCCTCAATATAAACATTTCTAAGATGGATTTTAGCTCGTTTCTTTAAAAAGGGAACGCCGTAGGCGACATTTTTGAAAAACTACTGAAAATAACGAATTGTAGGTGTAACTTATAGGGCGTCTTTCGCAAAAATGAATTGAAAATTACAAATCTCCAGTCACAAAATTGAAATTAAAATTTTTTTGAAAGTTTTTCCTGACTCCCCCACCTGACTTACCCAGACCTTTTGGGCAACATGTTCACATTTCCCTGACTTTCCCTGACCACATTTCATTTTCCTGACTTTTCCATGTGACCGGCATGAACCCTGTAATATCTAAATGTTTCTAAAATGGAACGTTGCCGGATGGCGCTGATCGTTGTACCTTTCATTCCAGAGTGGAGGTTGGCAAAGCTGTCGGTTTCAGCGAGGAGTTGGTGTCTCCTGCCAGCGTGGTGAGGAGCCTGCTGTAGGAAGGGCCAGAAGATGTAACTGAAGCGCTTGCGGTCGCTGCGATGAAAAACTACAGGAAACGGGATGAATTGAAATGAACTGAAGTTGAATAAATGCTAAAAATCCAACTTTATAGTAAAGAAGCATAACTGACCATTGATGAGTGCCCTGAAATAGGCGGCCAGGATGAAATAGACGCCTGCATCCACGGCCAGCATCACGGCGCACCAGGCGAAACACATGTCGTCTCCGGGTATGGGGCTCTGCCACATGTTGTACCAATTTATGCCCTGGTTCTGAACCTCGAAGCGATTGATGTAGACGCAGCCTTGGCTGAACGAGGTGGACATCAGAAGGTTCTGGAAAGACAAAAAAATTGGAATATAAAGCGGCCGCCCAATCAACTGTAATACTGCTTTGAAAATGAGAGATTTCTGGTGGGGAAAATACTTACCATCAGCATTTTTGGCCAGAACTCGAGTCGAGTCTCCAAGGTGGTGATGATGATGAACGTAAAGTAGGTGGTCAGATAGAGCAGCACCGCAGTGATAGCGGCCACTGTGGCCGTTTTGAACCAAATGCTAACCAGGTAACTGAAAGAGGGAAAGGGGGAGATAAGTGAAGAAAACCCACGCATGTTCGAAAGGGCCGGCAATCAGTTGGGGCCCGATCTTTAAATTACTAAACTTTTCTCGAAAAGTTATCGAGACTCGTAGTCACTCTTACCAAAACATGATGGTGGAGATGGCAAAGAGGAAGAAGAAGACGAAGAGTAGCGTGATGTCCGAGTTGGGAAAAATCCCTCCATACTTGAGGAACACGACGCAGATGATATTGGTGACCAGCATGACGACGAAACACTTGATGAACCAAGAGAGCCAGTTCACCCAGGCCCTCATGCCCATCACTCGCATAATCTAACATCAAACGAATTAAGGTATATTAGATCTATTCAAGATGTATCCTCGACATAAAGAAGGTTCGTCTGCCTAGGAACCTAGGATCAAACCCCACCAAACTAAGTTGCTAATTTGAAATTACTGTGGAAATTCTGCAGAAATTCCTCAGAAATGTTGTGGAAATTCTGCAGAAATTCCTCAGAAATGTTGTTGAAATTCTGCAGAAATTCCTCAGAAATGTTGTGGAAATTTTGCAGACAAATTGTGGTAATTCTGCAGAAAAACTAGTTTCGTGGTACATAAAACTACGAAATAGTACTAAGAATTACTGCAGTTATTTCTGCAGAATTCCTTTTCTCCTGGGTTGGGTATTGCAAACTTCGATCTTTACCTGCTCCAGCATCATTTCTCGATCCAGGACGAGTTCGCGAACGAAGAACGCTATGATGAAGATCCAGGCCAGAGCGATGATGGCCGGAAGGTTGTAACGCAACAGGTATCCGAAACTGTAAGACATTAAGAACAGTTCAAAGATATTAAAACCTTAAAATTTCATCGTTGAATCTAATTCGTTGGAGCCAGAACGAGGTTGAGTGAAAGTTTTTTAATAAATTAATTCGTACAAATTTGAAACGTTATTGGCAAATCAGAAACTGACGAGTTACAAATTCCAGACGAAGGAAAGGGGCCAAAGCCAAAAGATGAAAATTGTCTTACTCGTCACTCTGGTAGCACGGATACGGAAACTGCTGCAAGAGCACGCCGGGCAGCTTCACGTCCTCGCGGCCCTTCAGGTGGTTCCTTATGATGGCGTGATCGACCATGTCTTGCATTTCCACGAATCCTCTCATGTAGCGCATATGCTCGATGAAGTTGTCGTCGGGGCCTGGCCTCCAGAACCTGTTCAGATGAAATTCAGAAATGAAGTTGCCGGACATGTTCCAAAACGTCTACTGGATTATTCTTTCTGCATCCACCGCGAAACATACCTTGACTTTATCATTTTGGTTGTGGGCACGTCGTCGATGTCCATTCTTAATTTGTACTGGACATGGGTGGGGAGGTCCCAATGGGCGTCGCTTTCTGAATCGTTAGCAGCATCCCGTTTCGACCTGGGCTCATTCAGCAAATTGGTGAAAACGATCCCTGCAATTAAAGCAATTAATTCGTTTTGTCGAGGGTCTTGCACTCGATAGCAAAAGCCAAATCTCGCCGACTCTAATTCTTTCGAAAACCAAAACCCGATCTTCGACTTAACAAAACTCACCGGCCATGAAAATGCCCTGCTTGTGGAAGCCCGTCGCAGCCTTCTCCAGCTCTTCCTCGCTACTATAGCCGATGATCCGGTTGGTCTCGAAGCACTGCAAGCCCTCGCCGAGAGCGTTGGCCGCAACCAGAAACCTTTGCGGATTGCCCATGTTCTCCAGGGTCGAAGAGAGGTTGAACAGCGAACTGGACACTTCGGGGCCCACCAGGCCCACCACGACGCTCTTGGCCAATGGCAAAGAAAGGACTTCCTAAAAGAAAAGAACGAGAATTAGCGCTGCGGTCATTTCCATCATCGACAATACATTGATGCGAGCAACCAGACACTTTTTCATAAAAAATTTTTTCTACTAATGAGAGGAGAAGACTTTCGTGTCTTTTAATTAAAAAAATTAGGAGAAATGAAATAACTTAAGGCTGTATATAGAAACATCCAGCAGGGCCATTATTTCAAGACTCAAATATACATGTAGAACCCCTCATTTCTGGATAAAAATTAAACCAATTTTTCTCACCTCCATTTGGACCAATTGATTGTTTGCGAAGTCACCGAGTCGGCTGAAGCCCTTGGACCACCTCGTGATCATGTCGATGCCCGTGGCCAGTCCGTCGAAGGTCCTGTTGGCCTAGAGATGAGCCGAAGTAGGATTTTAGGCAAAAATTTAAAACTGGGTTTGAAACTTCGAATATTGCTGATCTGGAAGCTCACCTCCATCATAATTCTCCTGGATGCTGGATTGTCAGGTGTGAAGAGTATCCTCCCCTTCAGCAACGGTTTTACGAATCCCCAGATGACCGATCCGGCCGGCCGATACGCAATTTGCTGGTAGAGCGTTTGGCAGAATTTAGCTGTAAGGATGAAAACGCGAAATTGATTTCTGCGCAACATCAAGAAGGTAACATTGTTTGGATTCGTAGCTCTAGCTAGCTTACTTGGCAAAGCGTTCATCTCCATCTTGTCTTTGGCTTCAGGAGGTCGGTCGCTGGGGCTCGTAAGAAGGCGAAAGTATTCGTCGAAGCTTCGGATCTGATGGCCACAAACCAAGTTACCGGTCACTGAAATCAGGGACCCAGATATCTCTGAAAGAAAAAGTAAAACGTTAGATTAAAATGCAACAGCGGGACAAGTGCAAAATGAGGTTTTCCATATTGTGGCTGATTCATGTCCCTGGAAGGTATCCAGCTGTCTGCTGAGACCTTTTATGCAATGCATTCCTAGGGCAGTTTGTCAGTTAGGTTTGAGAAGCGGCAGTGTGGATATCAAAAATCATGGAATTCGGTAACAATGCAAGGAAAGTAGATGAGGTTGGAGAAAGGGCCCCTTGGGTTACACGATGGGTTTCCTGTCTTACCCCCTTTCGCCAGTTTTTCCGGATCCAGCTGCTTGAGCATGTCTAGCAGTGATGTGTCCTCCTGCAACGCCTTCAGCTCTCCCATTATGATTGGGACGAGTTCTCTGGCCCCCAGTAATGACAGCACGGCCTTTATGGCATCGTCGACACGGACGCCGGCCTTTGCCGCAATTCCGGCTAGGATAAACTGGAGGTCCTGCAAATGCAAGTAAAATTATTAAAATCCCTAACTTGAGAAATTAGAATTTGTGCAATAAATTCGCTATTGCTGGTCGAGTTTTTTATTCAAACTTCCAAAAAAATCCATTAAACTTTCATTGAATTTATTACAGCAGAATTAACTTCTCCTGCAAGAGCCATGTGTTGCACTCCGCTGCTACTCGGGAACTTACGTGTTTGATAATCCCCTCGAAGTTGGCGTTCTCGAACATGATATCGAAGAGTTGCGAGGCGGCCGAGGCTCCGTCGCTGCACAGCGCTTTGCCGACGGCATTGCTGATTTTGCCCCAGTCGAGATATAGATCGAAGACCCGCTCCATGATCTCTACATCACAAATCAAATTCTCTAGTTTGGTCAGCTTGATATCGAAGAGCAACTAAGAAAGAAACAATTTAAATTTTGCATTGACTCGCGGTGAAAATTGACATTGCCGCTGCTGTAAGTGGGTAACGTACCATGGATATGTTCAGCTTCATATTCATGCCGCGCTCAACTATATCTTGCGGGACGCCCTTGCTCAGCAGAAACGCTTGAATTTCTCCATTATCGATGACCAAGCTGCGTATTGCAACTGGAATATATGGATGCAAGAACGAGCATTAGCAAAGCTTCACATCACTGATTGCAGCAATCAAATATGCATATAGCGAACGACTCACTCGTGTCATTTCTGAGGACTTTATCTATGAAACGGTACATTGCGTGGACGCCCTTGCCCAACTGCTGCAGATTTTCCTCAAAATAGCTTCCGTAGATAAGTGGTACGAGGTCCTCCGCGATCACATCCAAGCTGCATAGCAAAATCAAAAATATCAATTTTCATCTTTTTTTCACACGAATCTACAATTATGATTGGTGAACTTTACAACCATGCCCAAATTCTTGATGACGAGACAGAATTGCTAAATTTATTTTCCTTATTTTTTTCACTTACAATATAAAAAAGTAAATGCAGGGTTGCCACCATTTTCTAAAAACTGTCTTGCCTGACTTTGCCTGAGTTTTATCAAAATAACTTGAAATTTTGCCTGGCTTTGCCTGATGAAATCAATATCATTTACTGACTTTGTGTGATCTAAAATTGTTACTCAAATTAGTACTCAATGACCCCATAGCAACTGAAACTTACAAAAAAAAAGATTAAAATAAAACCAACCGTTTATCCCGTAAAGCCGGTCCACTCCTCAATAAATGCTGTATCATAGCATCTAGGACTGGTTGGTAAGCTATATATTTGAATACTATATAAAAATGGGCTGTATGTTTCACACTACCTTCATATTTTGCCTGATTTGACTGACTTATTTTTGGTTGCCTAATATTTCCTGACTTTGCCCGACTTTGCATGTCAGTGGCAAGTCTGTAAATGGATGTGGTCATCAGCCTCACGCATGTTCGACTTTGGATATTTTCCATCTCGGATTAAATTTATTCCCCAAATAAACCAGAACATTTAAACTAATACAAAACATGCTTTTCTTTGGCATAGGCCCTATTTATCATTTAAATGTGCTTTTATACGATCAAAATTCCGAATTTTTTTTATCAAGAAAATGGCCCTCTCGTGAGTTCTGCATTTCGAAACATCGTGCAGTGACAAGCAAGCCACGTACCCGTGCGCCATCGAGGTGAGGTTGTCCGCATAGACCAGCGGCAACAGAGTCTCGACGAGGCTCCTCAGCGTTATGTTTGAAGTGAGGGCATCGAAGTCCAGGTTTCCCAGCGAGTCCTTGATGTCGAAGAGCGCCGAGCTGAGGCTCCCAATGCGGCGTCCGACGGCCATCACCAGGTTCCAAGACAGCAATGTCTGCATCTGAAGAGTGGGAAGCATGGAGCGCACTTTGATCTCGTCCACGGCGTCCAAGAAGGCCATGGCGAAAGGTGCTACGGCCTCCGAGTCGCCGCTTTCGCAGAAGGTCTGGCTGAGCTCAGAGGCGACCGGCTCGACGAAAACGCCGTTGGGAGGAACGGAGAACTTGGTCAGCTTGGTCGAATTGCAGAAGATTGCGGAGATGCGGGCCGGATCGAAGTGTGTGGCGAACAGCTACATGCGATCGAACGAAAAAGAAAATTTCATTATCAGACACGGATACCAAGCAAGCTTCTATCAAGGATTATGGCAAGGACACGAGTCCGTCTTGGTGTCACGGTCTATTGGTTATCGTTGCCAAACCCTCGTAACTTCAAACCCACTGACCCGATTAATGTTGATGGAGCCCTCGATGAACGCCACCCATGCCGGATCGGCTGAATTATTTGTGGTCAACAGATAGCCTGGCTTTAGGACACTCTTCGTTGGCACGAAAACTAAAATTATTGGAAAAGAAACAAAATAAGAGATCATTTCGTTCGTAAGGCTGGAATTACTAATTTTTTAGAAATATTTAATTAGGACACAAATTGAATCGAATTACCCGGCACTTGTTCTTTGACGTAGTTTAGCACGGTCACCACCAGGGGAACCAAATCGTTGGAGTTGCTGATGGCCGTAATGTTAGGGATGTTCAGTAAGGGCATGGCCTTGCTCACCAGTTTGAGATACCTGCCAATCAACACACAGTCGCATTACCGAGGGCAAGTTCAAAGAATAGGGCTTCCAAATTGACATTTAGTCCTTACTTGTCTATCTCGCTGATGACTTCCGCCTGAGTGTCCTCCTGAAAGCAGTCCTTGATCTTTTGGATCCTCGTGTCAGACTCCACGTAATCGACGACCAGGTCGTTGAGCGAATCGGCTAACCCAGACGTCGCGTTGAACATGGCCGGACAGGTCAAGCTCTGGCCAGTAGGCTCGTGGATCCGTGTCAAACTGACCGCGGTTATGTGAACCCGCAACTGCAAGAAGGAACGGATGAGACACTTTTATTGTCAGAGGGATAGGAGCTGGCACGGATCCGTACAAACCTGTTTCAGGGTTTCCACGAGATCTAGATCGTTCTTCAGCCGATGATAGATAGAGGATAAGTTCATGCGGGGGAAGTCGCACAACAACCTCTCGTATTCTGAAAAGGCAAAAAAGCAAGGTTGATAGATGTCTGAAAGTAATCAATACACGAGATCAGAGCTCGACCCCTCACCTTCAGCCAGCAAAACCTGCTTGTGGACCACTTCGATGAGACCGGTGAAAGGAGCGTAGTTGAGCCATGGCATCGTTGGACACACAGTCTCACCACTGCAGGAATCAAAAATGCGAAAGGTCAATGAAAGTCAACAGCAGTAGTCTTAGAAGTATTTGAGACACGAATGCCCCCAGCCAAAGTGTGACAGAATTAAGTCAGGTCATGTCATATTCAGACTAGGAACAGAGTTAAGGGGCCATCCATAAAGGACGTCCTAAGAAGGGGGGGGGGGGAAGTCCCTTCCTTGTGGGCGTCCAGATCGTCAATATTGGACTTTTTGCAAAAATTGCGCATACGGCGTTTTCATTATCGTTCCCTTTCCCTAATTCTTCTTATAAAAACTTCACTCAAATCCATTATTTCTGCTTAATTTTGTTAAAAAAATTCCGCCTACGGCGTTCGTAAGTAATACAACAGGAATTTATCTACTACGCACATTTTTTCCAGTAATTTTCCAGAAAATTCAGCTATGACATTTCCTTAATTAATTATATCCTTTATGATTGTTGGCTAATATCCACCATTTTGTGAATAGCATTTGAATTGGGACATTCTTTTTCAATCTGATATGTCTTCTGCCTGCTCTTCCCAGCCTTTACTATGCCTTTTCTAAAAACCATGAAAATTCCAGGACGTCCTTTATGGATGGCCCCAAGCTGATTCTGGAATGGCCAAAGCATACCTCAGGGCGATCATCTTGGGGAGCACTTCACCGAACGCTTTAAAGGCTGGCTTCCATGCGGCCCACACAAATCCAGGGTAGAAATCGGAAGGCGGGTCGTGGCAAAGGTCATCCAAGAAGTGGACTGAACGAGTAAAGACAGCCCAATCGAAGGGCACGGAGCGACGCCACTGTGAGTCTGTAAACCAGGGCGATGTGGGGGGGAGGACTAGCATCTAATGAGATTAGGAGAAAATATTGAAGTATGAAATTTCAAACTGATTCATGGCCAGTTCTGGATTAAATTGGGCAACGAGCAAACCGAAAAAGCAAATCATCCATCAACGTACGATTTGATCCACGACTGATTTCACGTTGTGCTTAGAGACGCGGAATTCGTCCGTCATGATGCGTATCCATTGCGCGGGCGGTGTCGTGCAGAACCTGGCGAATAGCCTCCCCAGGTCCACGCCGTCCTTCTGGAGGACTGCTACATCAGTGTTAGTTGGTGGTGAAGAAGCGCAGAAGTGAGACGTTGCGTTCGGAAAGGTCTCAAAATACTTCAACTGTACCACGCAATAAAATATTGGAAATTGGTGAGTGAGCTAATGGTTTAGACAAACGAACGAAGCAACAAGACACCGGGGCGACATGAGTACCTGTCGGACGAAAGCATAGTGGACAGCAAGGTCGGAGGCCATCTTGACTCCGGTGTGGATCTGGTCGACGGCTTCATTCAGAAGAGCGACATCCGTTATGATATCGTACAGCTTCTTCTGCTGACCACCATGCGCTGGGAGTGACAATTTACCGCAAGAATTAACAAAATGACCCGTGGTACTAGAATTTGCTTAAAAAAATTCCCACGCATGCCCACCTTTGGTAACGTTCAATTGCCGGAGAACAACGTCCATCTGCGAGTTGACAAGTTGCAGAAAGCCTTCCGCCTGCGACCAATCAGGAATCAGATCCACCAGCGACACATACTGGATGGCAGTGTCGATTCTGAAAACAAAAAAATTTGCACAGGGACAATGACAATTTTTCTTTTCAAGACTGGTTGAGAGAAATTGGAATTTTCATCGCTTACAATAGAGATCTGTTGGACATTTTATCCTTGAACGAGTCGATGGCAGCGACCACGCTCTTCCAGTCTTCTTCACGGATCCAGGGCAGGTCGGTGTAGTTGGCAGCGATGTAGGGCAAGCCGACGTCTGTAACGTTCACGATGTTTTCGTGCAGCTCGGCCACTTTTTCAGCGAAGCTCAATAAGCTGAAATCAGTGCCAGTCTGAAAACATCAACATGAAACCACAATGTTAGAACGGCCAACTGGACCTCGAACTGTATCCGGATTCCACTTACCGTATCGGGACCAGAAGGTGCTGGGATGATATCTTTGGCAAACTGCTTCCAATCTGTGGTGCAGATGAACAGCTGGAGGTCGGCAAACGACGTGGCTGCGGTGCCGGACACGTGAAAATATTGGTTCAAGTTGAGATCCTGGCAGAATTCACCCAGAGTGGATCCCTTGGTCAAGGTGGCGAGCTTTTCCAGGAGGACACGGAACTAAGGGGAAAATAAATTAAGCTAATGATGCGGCTGTAATTTTTTTTCCAAAATATTTTGCCTTCAGTGTGCCATTCATTATCGAAATACACAACAAATTTACTAAGGCTGATGTTCTTGAAATTATTAAAATACCATTACATCCAAAAACTAATCGGTAACGAGTCCAAACTTACCTTGACAGGGTCCAAGAAGGTTTGGATGATGGAGGCCGTCAGATTGGGAATGTCCTGGATGATGTTGATGAGAGTCTGGACTTGAGTCTTGCCCTGGTACCACATCCGCAACGTCTTCCATAGGCTTTCATTGATGTGCACTGCGAGAAAGCAAAAACCAATGATAATGGCAGGCTCTTACGAAGCCTTGTTATTATTGAGGACACGGGCGAAAGGCTCACTTCTCATAAACTGGACTGTCTTCAGATTGGCCGTAACGAAAGTGTCCATGGAATGAAGGGCCTTGCTAATGGAGGCCCCTTCGTCGTCCATCTTCAGCAGGTTGTCGATCATCCTCGCTGTAACAGCTCTAGTGTGGCCACCTTCAGCGCTGCAACGAGAGTTTTGACAAACAAGATTTTTTAAAAAAGTTTTAAAAAATCCTTCAGCATTCCCTATATTTTTCAATTGATATGATTGGAAAGGGCATTATAAAATTAGGTACTTGATGAACCCACCTGGACTCTGTGCCCGGCTCCAGTTTGATTTCCCGGACCGCATCCTCCCAGACCGAGTGGCCAAGCAACGGAGAGACAATCCGGGATTCCGGGAACTGCGAGTGGAACCTAGCCACTCGCTGCAAGAATTGGACGAAGGTTTCGGAAAGGGCTGCGAATCCTTCTGCGTCGATAATTCCACTGTCACTCGTGTCATTGGTGACAGATCCGTTGCGTAACAGCGCGTTCAAGTCCAAGGCACAGAACTCCTCCTTGAGGGATTCCATCAGCGCCGGGTTCATGGCTTTGGACGAGAAGTACTCAGATAGGGGGGCAGCGCATATCTCGGCTTGCCAACTAGGAGACTGCAACAGCGGTTTCAACTAAATTTCAATGAGAAAAATGTTTCATTTGGAATTTTGGATCATGAACTGAACACTATTTCGAAACCAGAATATAAATAGTATCACTTCATCAATGTGCCAACGGTGCTGTCACCATGTGGGAAAAAACTAAGATTTCACATACCATGAACACTAATTTAGAAACCAGAATATAAATGATATCGCTTCATCAATGTGGCAACGGTGAGGTCACGATGTGGGGTAAAACTAAGATTTAACACACCAATTGCCGCAATACTAACCTTTTGCGGTTCAAAGACCAGCGTGTTGGCAGTCAGCTGCAGCACATCCATGAAGTGGTTCTCCACGAAGACGGTAAAGGTCATCAACTGCAGATGGTCGGATAGCATATCTGGCAGGGTCACTTCAGCTCCGGGTTTGGTGACCTGCATTAGAGCCTGGCCGACTGCCTCCATGGTCACTCCAGCAACCTTCAAGAGCTGCGCAATGGGCCCAGGGCCAATGGATTCAATGGCCGACAGGTCGGCATTTCGGAAGTCTGTCCAGCTCTTGAGTTGAGCGTTGACCACTGCCTCTAGCATGCCACGACCCACGATCTCCCAACGGTCTCCGTTGACCAGATCCTGAAAATAGCGTGCTGTGGCCGTGGCATTGCCTACGATGGCCTGCACGTGGAACGACATGAACTCGATGCCTTCGATGATGTCCACGAAGTGGACGATGGTGTTGCGAGGGTTCTGCTCCTTCCAGAGCATCACCACTTTATCGAAGGTCTTGATGGCCCAAGAGTAAATGTACGGCTCCAGGGCGAAATAGTGGAAGGGCTGGCTGAGCAGTCGGCAAGCGGTGTCCAAGACGACTGTCCTGTTCACGTCGCGCAGGTAATCCGGAGTCACCACCAGCCGCTCCAGAAGGTCGCGTTTCTCGCAGAGGTCTCCGAAAGACAAAGACCCGTTAACGCGCAGTTCGTCCAGCTGAAAAACGCAACAAAAGAAGAATGTGCCATTAGGACCCATTGTCGGTCATGTTGCAAGTGTACTCGATTTTGGACGAAGAAAGAAAAAACATACAATCTGAGGCAATTCTGGCCTCAGGAGAGAATGGGCAATGCTGTTGACGTAGTCCGGAAACGCCTCGAAGACTCTGGTCAGCATGATCGGTCCGAAGATGCTGGACAGCGTCACGTTGTCATCTAGGCGGAAAAGTAACGTAAGAATTACCAATCAGACTACATGCTGTTATCTGACCGAAAAACGTTTATGAACAGTTTTCAGCACGAATTTACCTTTGAAACTTTCGAAAAATGTGACGGCGTCACTGAGCACCACGTCCACGGTCTTCATGACAGTCTTGAATGTGAACCACGCGACTTCGCCCAGCTGCTCTTCGGTGAAGCTCTCATTGTGGATGGACTGCAAGAGCTCGGACACGCTGGACACATTGCTCAGCTCCCCAGTTTTGAGCAAGTTCTCGAAGAGCGGCACCAGGGCGTCGCCGATAAGCAGCAAGAACCTGTTGGGTGGCAAAATTGGACATTTAAGAACAAAGACCAACAGTATGTTCAGTCTGTGAGTTGAGTGAATTTTTCTTCAATTCAGGGTTCTCACGCAAATTCTCAAATCGATTTCCCTGACTTTCCCTGACAAAATTTCAGCCATTTCCCAGACATTTTACACGAAATTTCACACAATATTAGACCACAAAAGTAGTACATTTTCAAGCCGTGAATGGAAGTTTATCACGCAGTAGGCGAAAATTTTCGGAGATTTAGATCACCAGTAATGAATTTGTATAATTAGTAGCGAAATTAATAGTAAAGTAAATATAACGGGCAAAATTGTTGTGAAGAATATACATATTTCAACAGTAGGGAACTGCATTTCTGCAGGCTTTAGAAATTTTATGACATATTAATACTACCAGAAGCTAGGTCTTAAATGATAGGTTTTAGTATATGTTGCCATGTAAAAATTTGTTGGGCAATAGTAATAATTTAGGATCGCGAAAGGCAACAGTTTTTAGAAACAAAATATTGAGAAATAATAATTAAGGGAATGCAGTGGCAATTTTTTAAAAAAATGTTATAATTTTTAAAAAATTGTAAACTATCCCAATTTCTCTGACATTCCCACGAATTTTGTAGAAATCCTTGACATTCCATGACACTTTTTCATTTCCCTGACATTCCATGACACTTTTTCATTTCCCTGACATTCCATGACACTTTTTCATTTCCCTGACATTTCCTGACTTTCCAGAAAGTGGGAACCCTGCAAAGCCCTCACATCTCAAATTTGGCCAGCGCTACGTAAGCAACCGTGCTATAACTCACTTGAGCCCACGTTCAGTGGTGTTCAACATGATAGCATTGACGAAGCGATTGATGGCCACATCGGCATTTTCCACCGTGAAGCCCTCGACGTCCGGAAAGATGGCGCCCGTAAAGCGAGTCAGTTCGTCCGCATAGTCCACCAACTGTTGAGCGTTGTCCGCCGTCGACGTCCAGTTCACGAACAGGTCCTGATCCTTACTGGCCTCGCGGAACTGAAACGACATGTTGCCTATCGATCAAAAAACAACCCTCGAGGTAGAAAAAGAAATGTTTGTTGGGCCCATCGAGCCTTACCTTCCATATGAGCTTGAACATCAGGGGATACTGGATGACCTCTCCGAGAATGTTCCTCCACTGGTCGCACGCGTACCTCTCCATGTCCCGGGCCAGTCTGTTGCCCGTCGGGCTGAAGTCCACCAGGTCGGTCAAACTGAGACCATCGCAAGGCATGGGCGCTTTGCGGACAACTTGGAAGACGCGGCCTATGAACTGGAGGAGATCAACAAAGAGTTAGGGAATTTGGCAAGCCAGGGGCGCTGTAACCTAGGGGCCTTTACTATATTGAGACTCACGTCGCCCAAACGCGTGGTGAGAAGGTCCGCGAAGACATGCATGAAATCGGGAAACAGGCGTATGACCTTCCTCATCATCGTCGTCAGAATGGGCAGGTTGAACGTCATCACTCCGGTCTCCACTTTGTTTTCCACTGGAAATTAAGAGAGCAAATCACAAAAGGGCCTTCTTCAGATGTCGAAATGTCCTTTCAAAGGATTGCGTGCAATTTTTTTCGTGAACCACAAACAGCAAAACTTGCCTAAGATCTTGTTCAGTTCCTTGTTGACATGTTGGACGAGCAAGTCCAGGGATGAGATCAGGGCCTTGATGTGCTTCCAGACCCACGGCTGGACAGTGGCCAGTTGCCGATCGACGAACTCCATCACTACGGTGCCGACGTTTAAGCTACGGAGTTGAAATGGCACGAATTGTGACCCGGATTTCGGTAGTATTTAGGAAAGTGCACCGAAATCCCATTTCTCACCTGAACTTCAATATGTTGGTCACGTTGAGCTGCCCGAAGACTGTTTTTGCCCTTTCGGTTAACCTACTGACCTCGTCCTCGTGGTCCAACGATCGGGCCACGAAGCGCCCATACCTGCCCAGCATGGTCTTCACGCCCTTCAATGATTCGGTCCAATTCATTTTGACCTTCTTCTTGCCGGGCCTCATTTTGCCCTCAGTCAGTTGTTGAATCTAACCAGCGACGAAAGTTATAATAGTCAGCAATGACCCGCGAGACATTTCAGCACTTTCAGAACAGGGCCTTACCGTCTTGACGAAGGGCTTCTCGAACCAATTCACCGCGAAGATGTCGACCTCCACGAAGTTCGTCAGATTGCAGAAGAATTCGGTGAACTCGAGGTTGTCGAGACTGCCAGGGATGGCCAGCCGTTCATTGCGCAGCGTCTCGTTGCAAACCACCCCAGACCAGGTACGAGTGCTGACCACGGCTCGAGTCTACAGAATGCAAACAACATTTTAAGTTTTTTTTTTTAAACTGGACGTTAAATATTGGTTATGCTCTTTTTTCACAATTATGTCATCGATAGGTTATATTTCTGATAGGTTTAACATACCTTTTGTGGATCTCCGAGGCTCTCCAAAAACACGCTGATTACCGACGGCCAGTACTTGGCCAAATCCCTCAGAAACGATTCCGGAACTGAAATGCCGTGTTAAAAACATGCAGTTTTATAAAAAGGTACTTGAAGGTAGGCCATAAAGTGGAGGTTCAAACACTGGGTACCGCGGTTAACTCACTCGACAAGGCCTCTTCGGTGATGGCGTTGATCATGACGCCCACCTGGGTCATGACCTTTTCGGCCCTCCCAGAAAACTTTTTCTTGTCCAAGCTTCGGCCGAGGACCGACGTGTACACGTTCAAGCTAGGCAGATGGTGGAAAAAAAGTCAAAATAATGAGTTTTAAGAATAATTGCTGCGAGGATTTTGGAAGAGCGCATCGAGAGCCCTGAAGACTTACATGGATCCGTACTTGACGCCCTCCAGCTTATCGCGCGCCGTCACCCACGGCTTCTCCAGGAAGTTCTGCCCGTCCACGTGCAGCTGCTCCAGGAACTTGTCCCAGTTCTGCGTGTCCTTGGTCGAATTCCTCACGACCTGGACCAGCTCCCAAATGCGCAGGCACAGCGAGCGGACGCGATGAGCGAAGGCAGTGTCGATGTCCTCCTGGTCGTTGGCCACCAAAATCTCCTCCACCTGAAGCCCCAAAGAAAACTCAATTAAAGAAGTCAAGAACGTTTGGCCATAAACTGACCGAAGTGTAACTGAGGAGTTTCACTGACCGTCTGGACCAGAAGCTCCCTGTCTCCCGATGAAGTGAACCCGTCAGTCATCTCGGATAAAGGCAGGCTGCAAAGGAACTCATGGAGGACCCTGACGTCGTCTTCGGAGGCCCTCACCAGGAGCGTTCTGGCGAGGGTGGCGTTGCAGACGAGGGATTTCAACTGACCCGGTCGCTCCATCAACATCTGCAGAAAAAAAATAATTCAAAATTTGGGACTTAGAGGCCATCCATAAAGGACGTCCGTGAATTTGAAAGGTTTTTAGACCCCCAGTCCTGTCCGATTCAGAAAAATGCTTTCGCATTGTACAAAATAAATAGATAATATTAATTTCACTTAAATTTCCCTAACTTTACCAGATTTTCCAGACATTTAAAAGACCCAGATTAGAAGGGAAATTAACATCCAACTTCAAATGCCATACGGCGAAAATTTTAGAAAGCCAAGACCACAAAATGATGGATTTTTGCCTACGATTTTGTAGAAAGACATTAAAATTATAATATTAATAATTAAGGGAATGCCAATGGCGAAATTTTTTGAAAAACTACAGGAAATAATGTTTTTTTTTGTCTATTTGTATTACTAACGATGCAAAAATATTTCGAAATTTATAACCTTTTTCATGATGAAAACGTTGTAATTTTTTTGTTTAAAAACTTGGGCCATATATAAATTTGATAATTAGCCAACTACCAGATTTATTATTTATAAGCGAATTTTTTTTTAAAAAAAATCAGCAGACAATGAATTTTAGGTGTTTTTTTAGTGGCACTTTCATAAGAAATATTAGTAAATGGTAATCACGATGGTAAAAAGTAAATCACAAATACAACTCTTCTAATCCGGAAGGTGGACGATCCGGACGTCCACTTTCCTTGAACCCCCCCCCCTTCCCTCTCCCCCTGTCCAACAATGTCCGGTTTTCGAAAAAAAAACCTTGCCCGGACGTCCTTTATGGATGGTTCCTTATCGCCCTTTATGACACATTGTCAATGGACCAATAACCAGTCAACAGCCAGGGCACGGATCAAAATGGTACGCTCATGCGATGACTTTCTTAGGTCATTTGCTTCGAAAAGTACGTCATGAAATGAGGATTACCTCCAACGTGCTTCTTTCGGTAAACAATGCGGCCAAACCTGTCATCACATCGGGGCCAAAGGACAGCGTCTTCTCCAGGTTTTTGGGATCGTTCAGCAGCTTTCCGTACAACGTATGGTCGACCTCTGTAAAGTAAAATGAGGAAGAAAGCATTTACGATTTTATGGATCCAAGACTCTTCCCAGACAGACAAGAGTCCAAAGAGACATACCGGCAGCTTTTTTGGCGATGATGACTGCCACCGTGAAGGTCACGTCGGCTGCGGTCACCAGGTTGAGTACAGGCAGTTGCATCTGCTCCGGGAGGTAACCAGGCAACGTCTCCAGAGTGGACGCTAAACTATTAAAGAATCGTGTTTGAATCATTGATCACATTTCCCATATTTTGCAACACGTTCGATGGCCGCCCAATTACCCGTTGATGAACGAGCTGTTATTGAAGTCCCATTCGGGCAAGAAGGCGATGGACAGGGCCGTGGTGGTCAGCTTCCACAGGACGTCGAATGCTGGAAAGGCCTTCTTCAGCGTGCCACCCACCTTGTTACCCAAGTACGACGTGTGCGCCAAGAGGTCCCGAAGTTCATCGGCGATGGAATCAACGGTCATCGACGGAGTGGCCATCGAGCGGGCCTATGAACGATGAAGAGATATTATTGTAATTTCACTCATGAATCGATGCAGAACCGTTTTAGGACTTTCGTATACCCTATGCACTTTCATTAAAATCTAACTGGAAGAAACTGAATTTGCATTAAATACCTCGCTGAAATCTTCCTTGATGAATGTCTGGCAGTTCTTGGGGGTGCACGTCAGCGTCCAGAGTTGCATCACGCTGCTCATGTCCACGGTGCCCTCGAAGTCGATTACGTTTTCCACGGTCATCTCGTCGCACAACTTGGAGCAGAAGTCGCTGTTACCGCGCTGAAACCAACGAGTTGTTAAAGGCCATTTTACTATTGTTCGGTCGCGTTTCTAGCCTTAGCTTAAGTTTTCCGGGTTTTCTGGAAGCTAATTTGGTTCTGGGTGCTGGGACTGCACTTACCATGGCGGACTTGACTTTGACGGTCATCAGTATGTCCACGTCCTTGTCGCTCAGACTCGTCTTATTCTTGAGGAATTCGCTGAATGTCTCCCTGTCGTTGAGGATGTCAGATACGGTCAGCTGGGCACTTCCTGAAACGAAAGGGATGGACAAATGAGGTTTGGGCCCTATATCCCACGTGGAAAAAACGTGTCATCGCAAATACCAGAGCTCGGAGATTCGAGGACCCCAGTTTGGGACCATACGATCAGTCGATGCACGTGCTTGCCGATGGCCTTGACGTGCGAGATGAATTCATTGGGCCCAACGATGTACTCAATGTCGTCCATCATTTCGCCGATGCTAAAAACAAACAAACGTAGGTCAATATTTTTTCCAGATACTCTGTGTAAGGGGGATTAATCCATCGCGACAACTCTGGAAGACCCAGCAATAGACACTACAGAAGAATACAGCGGTATTTGGCTACTTAGCACATTTTTAACACAAATTTTGCTTGCAACGTTTCCATCATTGTCAATAATTTGTATGATTTCGAAAGAAGAACAGGGTTCCCCCAGACTTGGAAAACCAGGAATAGTCAGGGATGTTGAAAATGTCACTTCAGGGTGAACCCTGAAGAAGTTGACACCGTTATTAATATTAACACACTAAAAATCCATTATTTCCATTAATTTTTCAGAAAATTCGCCTAAGGCATTCCCTTAATTATTAATATTAAGGTTATTATTTCCTTTAACAAGATTCTTGGCTAACGTCCACCATTTTGTGATTTAGATAGGAGGGAGGGGTGTCTAAAAACCACAAAAATTCCAGGACGTCCTTTATGTATGGCCCCTTATAATTCTTATTCCATGGCATATCTTTTGCGATAGTTATTCCAAAATATATTACCAATGAAACAGTATGGCACGTCACTGCAAATGCCATGCAGCCCCACAAACTTACAAGTTCAGGTCGATGTCCAGGCCCTTGAGCGTACTGAGGAACTGTAGGGCGCTCTGTAGGTAGTCGGTCAGTTCCTTGGTCTCGGCGTTGATGGGCGCCTTGGCCAGGCTACCCAGGATGGGGATGCTCAGCACGGCGTCCAGGACGTCGACCCCGCCGGTCAGCGCTTCAGCAATGTCATTGCTGCCCACGGCGTCCAGCAGAATGGCAACCTTGCCCAGCAATCCCTGGACGTCCACCTGGGAGATGGGCTTCTGGATGAGCGAGGGCGTCAGGGAGCGAACCATGGAGCACAGCAACAAGGACGTGGCTTCTGCATCGGACCCAGCGGGCAGGTGGAGGACCTGGGAGAGGACTTCCGGTTGGCAGGCTATCTGAGTTGGTCCGATGGACGGTAGGAAGCGCAAGAGCTGAAGATTACACGAAAAGAGATTGCTATTAAGTGCCGGAGTGGGATAAGTGAAGTTGCTTCGGACGTCCGAAATTTACTTCAAAGACGAGTAGTTGATAAGTAAAATAGTTCATGCACTTCACCCGAAATTCATGTCCACGTAATTTACTTCACGGTAAAGGAATTTCGAGAAAAATCACTGGACTTTGAAGTAAATCCACCATGCATGCGAAATTTAGTCAAATATTTTCAGGAATCCAGAAATTTCTTTACACTCGTCAATTTTGTGTAATTTACTTCAAATTCGATAGAATTTGTAATAATTTGAAGAATTTGAAGTAAATTACACGAAATTGATGAGGGAAAAGAAATTTCTGGATTCCTGAAAATATTTTACTGAATTTTGCATGCTTGGTGGTACTTGAATTTGAAGAATTTGAAGTAAATTACACGAAATTGACGAGGGCAAAGAAATTTCTGGATTCCTGAAAATATTTGACTGAATTTCGCATGCATGGTGGTACTTCAAAGTCCAGTGATTTTCTCGAAATTCCTTGTAAATTACGTGTAAATTACTTCAAATTCTATAAGTTTTATTTAAAATCCGTGGACCTAAATATTTTAGTTCAAAGTAAAATATTTGAAGTAAATTATTTGAAGTCAAAAATTAAATTTGAAGTAACATACTGTATTTAAATGCATGAAGAAATAAGAATTTGAAGCAAATTATTTGAAGTAAAATATTTAAATGTATGGATTTTAAATAAAACTTATAGAATTTGAAGTAAATTAGACGAAATTGAGGGGTGTAAGAAAATTTCTGGATTCCTAAAATTGTTTTACTACATGTATTTAACATTGAATGGTCCAGCACATTATTTCAGCGTCCATAAATTACATTCCAGAAATTCAGAAGTTTAAATACTTCAAGCTCAAGTAATTTCCTTCGATGTCCATCAATTTACATCCAAATCACATGGAAATGTCCTAACTGAATTTACATGTTTTCTAGAAACTCATAAATTTACTGCTTATGGCCAGAAATCTACAAACTTCATACTCCATAAAATATTTTCAAAGACCAAAAAGTCGTTCAAGGTCCATGAATGTTTCCCATAAACTCCATAAATTCACATTCACAAATGCAGAAATTTATTTTAAACTCGGTAAATGTATTTCAAAGCCCAGAAATTCTTGGATATTGAAGGACATTTCTTGGCTTTGAAATAAGTTTACTTCGAAGCCCACAAATTTGCTTCAAACAACTTTTTACTGAATTTTCAGATAAAGAAATCTCGCTGTTCCAATTTTCCAGACTGATTTTATCGAGTTATATTATCGGTTGGTTTATCGTATAGGAATTCAGTCATGGTCAGCGGGTCAGTCAAAAAAATTGATTAAAAAATGGATTTAAAAATGCGGCTCTCGTCCCCCTTACATAAATCATTTCGAAAAACGTTTTCGGTTATTCCGATGCGGGTCGATTCGACAACGATATTTTTGGGGTGTGAACATCGAGGAAGGGAAAGGGTTGGGGTTTTTTAGGGCACCCTACGATTTCTGGAGGGCTCGGCCTCATTAATATACTGCTAATTTACGACCCCATTAATTAGGCTTCTCACAGAGACACGAAACATCAAAATTCCTGAATTCAGGATCGAGATCAAGAGTTATTTGGTAAAACTTTCACATTTCTGACAATCCCATTTCCGGAAAATCTAAAATCTAAAAATAAATGTAAGTAAATAATGTAAGAGACGTGAGCACAATTCTTCGATCAAAAAAAGCACGAAATCAAAATTTAAAAAAAAATCGAATAATTTTTCCAGTGTATTGCATCGCATTCGTCCATGAGAAATTTCATCACGTTTGATAATGATAACATAAAATCTTATAAAAAGTGGTTGGCATCGCCGAGGGGCATTTGGGAACGTTGACACAAATCCTCGAGTTTGGCTTGGAGGGCGGTGTCCAAGAATAATGGACAAAAAAACTAAAATAAATTACATAAAATAATAATGAAAAAGTTGGTCGAACGTGAACTGAGTAACAACAATGTCTATTTTTCATCTCGAAAAACGAGGTCTTTTTTGCGTAAATTGCCACCAAATTTTTTATTTGTCGCAACAAACATATCGTAAATTTAAGCAGCCTCAATGGCCAATGTCAATTACATCGTATTAGGAGGACTCAACCGGTTCCTTCCGGCTACCCGAGATATTTCCAGACAATAAACTAGTATGGAATGTTTTTCTTGATTAAATGCATTTAAAAATTGCACTTAAAACTGGATATTTTTTCATTTTGGTAACTGGAGTCTCTGTCATTCTTTCCATCTTTATTGTCCAGAAATTTAAGAATAACGAGATGGTCACTTTAATTTTTTTTCGTGTATTTTATATTTTCAAAAATATTTGGTGTAATTAGTAAATTATGAATATTGAAATTTGAGACTACAGTTGCCAGTATTTAATTCTCACCAATTACAAGATAGTCAACTAATACTTTTACACTTATACTTTTATACAAGTTATATTTTTATAAGGCGAAATATTCCTGACCAACTATTCCGTAAAAGGTCCTAACCTTTCAAATAGCCCCTCACAGTGATTTTTCAATCAAAAACAAGAGACGACAATGAGATGAACATTGACTTGACACTGGTGTTACTGGTGATTTGGAACTAATCACTAGCAAACATGAGATGCAAGCAATGTCCAGTGGACAATGACTGGACAATGGGTGGAATCTGAATAGCCTTTACAGGGTTCATACCAAAATTTACAACTAACTTTCGCTGACTTTCCCTTGCCAAATCTGATTAATTTCCCTAACTTACCAAATATAAAATTGTAAATGTCAGTAAAATTAACTATTTGCAACACTACGATTAACTATATTTTTGAATTTTTCTGTACAACTGCAACACTTCTTGGTCAATTACCTCTGCTTATAATAATATATAAATAAAAAAATTTTAATTCAAATTTTTTTGAATGTTTTCCATGACTTCCACCTGATTTTCCCTGACTACATTTCTTTCCCTCCCTGGTGGTATGAACCTGCATGCTTTAGTAACCACTGGAGGACCTTAACTGACCAGTAACGATTAATTAAGAAAAAATTCCTTTTTGAGTCCAAAAAATCAACTACACATGAGATGCAAGGACACAGTGTGGACAATGACTAGACAATGGGTATAAGCTGAAGACGACCAAAGGACCTTGACTAGACACTGGACGACCATGACTGGACACTGAGTTTAGGATAATAAAATTGCCTTTCTGGGTCCAAAAAACAGTTACCGTAAACATGAATGCGATGGACACTTAGTGGAGAGCACGATTTCTAAAAAAGGTGAACGTTACTTATTTCGCTCAACAGATGGCGCTGTGAACCGTCGATTCGCCCCCATAGCCAAAGCTAGGCATGAAACGAATCTCATGACGCCATTTTGATCTTTGAAGCCCTTTCGGCTATCTCGGCTCTTACCTGCCCTATGTCGATTTCGGCCTGGAACAAATGGCCTACGATCTTGGCATCCTTCTTCAGGCTGCCCACGAGGAAGCCTTCAAGGGCCTTTGGGTCCTTGAAGAGATCACGTACTTGAATGGCCTTACCTGTTTAGGACAAAATAGGTGCATTAATTATATGCAATTACGAAAATGGAAGATGACTATTATTTATTTCCACTGCATTATAAAAAAAACGAAAGCTTGGATTAAAACCTTGAAAAGCTTTTTTAAAACTCGACAAACCTTTGATGCCCTTAGGGAAGAGGAAATTAAAGACGCCCATTAAAACGTTCAGGGGCGCAATAAAAGCCCAAAAAGTCAAAAACCAACGAGGTCAGTTAAGTAAAGTTGGTCCATGATCAAGACAAGGTTAGTTTTTAAAACAAGATGGTCACTCTGGACCATACGAATCTATGGGCGCCATTTTGCTATGACTTGTTTAGTAACAGGTCAATCTATAGCTTATGTAAACGACCTACAATGGCGTCTTTTTCCTTTTTTTTCTTAAAAATAACTGAACAGCAGAGTTCATCAGAGTCGTTTATTGAAACGACTTAAAACGGCGTCCTCTAATGACTTTTTTCTTAAAAATAACTTTACAAATGGCGTCATTTAATTACTTTTTTCTTAAAAATAACTTTAAAATGGGGTCCGTTAATGCTTTTTTTTTTTGGAAAAATAACGTTAAAATTGGCATACTTTAATAATTTTTTTTCTCTTAAAAATGACTTTAGAATGGCGTCCTTTAATGTCTTTTTAAATAATCACCTTAAAAATGGCGTCATTTAATAATTTTTTCTTAAAAATAACCTTAAAAAGGCGTCCTTTAAAGATTTTTTCTTAAAAATGACCTCAAAATTGCATCCTTTAAAGCCTGTTTCTTAAAAATTACCTTAAAATGGCGTCTTTATAATCTTTTCTTAAAATGATCTTAAAAATGACGTCCTTTAAATTTTTTTTTTTTCTTACAAACAACATAACAATGGCGTCATAACTAGGATAATTAAATAAGGTCTTTAAATAATTTACAACAAAGAAGAAAGAATAGGGACCTTACCGAGCACTTTACGTGGGGCAGGTTTGTCCAAGGACTTTACCACGTGCGACGCCAGCGCCATGGTGGTGGAAAGCTCGTCGAGCACGGCTTGGGCATCTGGCCTCTGGATCAGCGGGTAGAACTTGTTGACCAGAGGCCCTATCCTGGAAATAGCAACAAGCAGAAGGTTTCATCAAAATGGTCGATAAGTGGCTCCGAAAGCACCACAGATGGAGCTGCTTTTGCGCCATTTTGTAGACTGAAGGACTCACTTTGAGCCTTCGTAAGCTGGAATCTCTTCGTACGAACTCAAGTTCGAGCACTTGTTGTCAAGATTGCACACGAAGGACTGAGTGAAGGGCAGGAGACCAGCCGATGGCAGCGCCCTCGCTTTGTAAACGCCTAATAAACAAATCAAACATTTCAGAGATTTTCTACGTATCGATAAACGTCCAAATTTCAGCAAATATCTTCAATAGTCATTTTTTTTTTTGATAAAATAATCAAAACTCTCGAAGAATTTGTACATATCGATATACATCAAAATTTTAACGAAAAGTAAAAATCGAATATTTCAGAGAATTTATCCATATCAATAAACATCCAAATGTCATCAATTTTTTTAATAGTCACGTTTTTAAATAAAAAAAAATAAAAACATTCAGAGAATTGCTACACATCGATAAACAACAAAATTTCAACAAATTTAGCCAATAGTTTTTTAACAAAAATTAAAAATCAAAAATTTCATAGAATTTCTCCATATCCATACGCAACCAAATTTAAATTTTTTTTTAATAGTCAGTTTTTTAAAATAAAAAAAAATCTTGCAGAGAATTTCTACATGTCGATAAACAACAAAATTTCAGCGAAATTATCCAATTTCATAGAATTTCTCCATACCTGTATTCAGGGAATGTTTTCAATAGTATTTTTTATTAAAAAAAATATAACTTTCAGAGAACTTCTCTATCTCGATAAACATCAAAATTTCAGCGAATTTTTTCAATAGTAATTTTTTTTACGAAAAAAACAATACAAATTCAGAGAGTTTCTCCATGCCGACAAATCTTGACAAACATCGAAATTTCAGCGATCTTTACCGAATTTTTACAATAAAAACAGTCATTTTTTTACGAAAAAAAAAACAACCTTAAAAAAATGACCTACAGTGTATACTTACAATCGCCTTTGGGTTCAGGTGGGAACATGTGCCTGACATTGACGATGAGTATGAAAACGACCACTGGCCAGAGAAATTCCAAGATTAAGGTTATCTGATAGGGAAAGAAAAAAACGAGGAATAAAAGTTAATAAAAAGGGTCGTAAAACGATCTTGGATTTGGGCGTAATCTTAAATACGAGAAATGCACACAAAAAATGGGGACAAAGTGATGAATTTCATTAGGGCGTAGGATTCGGTAAAGACTCAAGTTGACTCAAACAGAATTTCACTAACGATAATTTAATGAACTAAACGATACTCGGATACTATCAAAGAATACTATCAAGGCTGACTTAAATTAACAATCGTTACTTACATTTGATTGCCTCAATATCACTCACTGACCTTTCAGGTAATTTTACGACTTAAAATGTCAATCCATGACTTACAAACCACTTAAGTGACTCGGATTTCAATCAATGACCTCTCAAGGATTTTAGCTACTGAAATTTCAAACAACTTTTGCCAAATCAAAATTTTTAACGTATTTTAATGAGTAAAATTTCAAAATTCAACAAAATTTGTCAATTAACGGGCTGTTAAGTGGATTTCGAAATTATGCAACTGACTGTCACAAACGATTACGCATGTGGTTGGGAATTTGGGTGACGTAATTCTTCGAATGGTCGCCAAATTTCTCGTTGACCCTCTAAAATCTTTCGATCGCTAACGAACTGCCAAGTCGTTAATTTAATGAACGGTAACTGCTCGCTCTTTATGACGAAACAACGAAAGAAAAATATCAGCGCCATCTATAAAGCGGTTGGGGCAACTGTTCGCCCGCATCTGTTTGCAGTATCGCAAATTTATAACAAAATAATGAAATGTACGCCACAATTCTATTAAATCAATATGTAGTACCTTATTTAATAATAATAAGAAAACGCAGTATAGGCTAATTTTTTTGAAAAAAACTAGATCTCAAATGGTTGGTTTTTAGTTAACATTACCAAACAAACTAATATAAATTCATTATATAGATTAGTTTATTCGAAAAACAACCAGACAATTTTTTTAAAATAATAGTGAAAGATATTTTGAGGGTTTTTTTATAAACTATAAGATCACCAATAATGCAGTATAAGAGACAATTTGAAAATTTCAGAAATATTATTGACATAACTTAACTCCATAGACGAAAATTGTATAAAAAATTATCATAAATAACGTATTTTGGTGTAATCTCTCAAAAACGTTTTGCAGAAGTATTAATAACAAAGGTAACACTGACGGCAACTTCAATTTGTTAAACTAAATCAGGGTTCCCACTCAAATTCTCAAGACGATTTCCCTGACATTCCCTTACATTTTGCATGAAATTTTTTTTTAAAAAAAATAAGGAAAATGTTGGATTTTATCCCATTTTTTTATAAAAGATGGATTAATCAATTAGCTGATGCAGGCTATCGCAATTTCCCTGACATTTAATGATTTTTCATGATTTCCCTGTCATTCCCTGACGCTTTTTCATTTCCCTGACATTCCCTGACTTTCCAGAAAGTGGACCCCTGTAAATCACCAATAATGAATAAAGTAAGATTAATTTAGGAGCTGTGGGTAATTTTTTTAAAAAAAAAACCTAATCATAAATGCTGAATTTTAGGGGAAGTGTTGAACTTGAGCTGACATATATATGATTTCCATGAACGTTTTCCAGGTTGGTAATCGCCATGGTATTTTATGGACAGCCCATGGGTACCTTCGACCCAAATTCGACTCTGAACAGAAAGTGCTTATCACCCAAAATATCCTTCTTGAAGTTTCCTCAACTTGATGTAACAAAGGAAGGTGATTCGAAGCCTTAAGTCCCAATTTTGATGAATTAGTTTCAAAATTCAAGATGGTCGCCGCACCATTCAAAGACAAGACAACCATTTTGTTTCTCAGTAAGAATTACATGTATTTTTGCTGAGTCAAGTCGTAGAAAAAACCTGCTGACTTAATGAGTTGATATATTAACGAAGGCCACATCAGAGAAGGTATTGGGGGGATCAATTGCCATTAAAAAACCCAAATACTGTACATCGACAATAATACAAACCTGATTGTTCAGTGATGAGCAATCTATTTTGAGTTTGACAATTCATACTTAGCAGGAACCAGACATCCCCCATAAAAAATATGATACAATCATTCACAAAAACAAATGAATTGAACAAACTTAATAAAAATTGAACCTGAAGTGATTAATTTTAGTCCATAGAGAATACGCCAAAAAAAACGTTTTTAAGACAATTGTTTCTTTTGCGAAGCTGGTTCCCAAATGATGGATTTTAACCCAATTTTCACAAAACATCATTGATAACGTCATCATTTGGAGACTGAGAAAAAACGTTTTATATGAATTGGATTCGAAGTGACGAGTTTAGCCCATAAAATCATAATAAAGTTCATTTTTGCATACATGTAGCTGGATCGTACATGATGGATTTTAACCCAATTTTCACAAAACATCAATGATTACAACATCATTTGAAGAATGTTACAAATGTGGAATAAGGCTAGAATGGGCCCAGCTTATATAATAGGGTTAGTAGACTGATGGGTTCAGTTCCCCGAGTGTTTTATAGTCAATAACACGTTAAGACTTTGGAGGACAAGTTGACACAAATAACTGAAGAACCAAGAATGTCTCAGAGGTCATGAAATAAAACAAAAATGTTACTGATACATTAGAAACTCTCTATAATAATATCCTTGGGACCAGTACTTGAAATTAACTTAGAGAGGATATTACTTTAGACAGTATTTGTTTAGACAGGTTCCAGTGTAGCTCGGAAACGGATTGTTTCTGGACCTACAGAAACGTTATTAAGTTATCAGGGACCCTTAAGTTACAGGGTGGCTCTAGCTACACGTCTCTAATCATTTACGCACAAGGGGAAAACGAGAAGAATCATGTAAGTGGAAATTTAGATGATGTTTTTCATTTTCGACTCCTGTAACCATTGTCTGGCCCGTGAAAAACGAGGCCAAAACATTAATGGCGGCCATTAACTATTATTTAGAGCTGGCATTATGACAAATACAGTATTCGTATACTGCGAGTGTACTTAAATTTTATAGGGCCGAATTAACGGTCGGCATTTATTATACAATGTAAGGAGGAGTTCATTGTCATCCCACCTGGACAACGCCGTGACAATTCGTCGTAAAAGAGAATAAATGGGTCAAAAATGGCGGACGAGAACATTCGAATGTATTTTTCATGGCTTAGGGTGATATATGTACAGTTGAATTTGTTTAAACAAATGCTGTCTAATGTTATGTCCTCTCTAAACTAATGTTAGGTGCCGGTGCAGAAGTGGGACCCATGTGAAAACTAAATAACCTCCATAACTTGATATTCAATAAATTTTGCATTGGTTCAATTCAACTGTATAACATGGTGACTGGCCGAAACTTCAATGTTGCTGACTTTTCCAGGTTTTCCAGACACTTTTTGGAAAATTTCCAGACAATTAAAACAATTTTTACGGATGTGACATATGGTGGAAATTTTAGAAACTCAGGATCACGAATGATGGATTTTAGCTCAATGTTAAGTGAATGCTGTAAAGTAGGTGAAATTTTTGAAAAATTACATTAAATAATGGATTTTAAAGTGTATAAAGATTAATATACAGTAATATACATTTATAACACACATTGTCATAAATAATGATGTGAACACATGTGGTTGAAACCACTAGACCTTAACACTGCATTTTTGTGGACTACTCGAAATTTTAAAATTATTTATGAAGATGGAAACACTGTGGGGAAAAGTTGAAAAGTAGCTAACTTCCATATTTAATATTTAAGAAGCCATACGCGTCATTTTTGTTAACAAAAATTGGCAGAAATAATGAATGTTATGTGTATTTCGGTGGAGTTTTCATAAGAAATATTAAAACGCCATAGGCGAAATTTTTTTGTAAAAAGTACATCACAAATACAGCTCTTCTAATGCTGTTATGACACACTCACGAAAATTTTCCTGACTTTTGCAGAAGAAATCAATTTACCTGACTTTTCCAAGATTTCCAGACGGCCAGCCACCCTGGATACTAAAACCTGTCTATACTAATTCAGAATCTAAACTAATGCCAGGTGCCAGTCCCGACATGTGACCCGTATTAAATCTTATACATGTAAACTTACATAACTTGAATTTTACAGCCATCAGTCAATTTTTCCATAACTTGATATTCAATCATTTTTACGTCGGTTTTTATTAGTCCCACAACTTTCGCGAACTAATATACAGTTTGCAAGCAGTATTAATGTGGTAGGCTCCTACACCAACCTGTCCAAACTAATAACCTGCCTAACATAATATTCAGCACCGGTCCCCAGGATATTACATTAGTTTAGACAGATTCTACTGTACAAGGGACATTTTCGTTCCAGAACACGGAATGGTCACTCACTGGCTGCCTCTTCCTGATGGTCACGTGCTTCCACAGGTTGAGCCTCAGCTGACTGAACGCGCCCATTTCCGGTCCGGACTGGAAGCCGCTCTCCAATTGGTCGGTGCGGCTGCTGGGCCCTCCTACTTCGACGGTGATGTCATTGGGGCAGGACTGAGATACACGACACTGAAGTCACTGAAAAGAAAAACACTGTTTATAAAGATGGTTCATAGATGGCGCTGATTCATGCCATTTTCGCCATTTATGCGCGTCCCTTGCTTGGCTACACAGCCTACAAACTGACATCATATTTGACCAATATACTAGTCTGACGTTGTTGGGTTCGGCCACTGGTCAACGTCCGTACTGACCGCGTGACCGCCACCACCAGGGAGCGCCGATTGGTGGTCAAGCGGTCAATGTGCTAGCGTTACATGAGAGCCAAATGGGACAAAAGCCTCCCTGTTGATTTTTTTGCATTGTTTTTTTTCTCAATTGTTTTTCTTTGCGGTCAGCCAGGTAGGTAGGGGTCAGTCAAGGCCGATTTCTCGTTCGCTGACGTCTCGAGAAATTCTTCGAAAATTTTCTGACTTATTTCAATAAAAAAACGAGCTTTTGTTTTCTTTTTCTTTGTTATTTACGACAATAGGTCAGTCGGTAGATCGGCCAAGATGGCGTCCAAGAAATGACAATAAATCTTACAATGAATCGTTAAAACTATCCAAAATTTCTCCATCGACCTTCCCAGACTTCATCCGAGGGTCATCCATAAACCAGTTTGAAACGGTCTAAAACAGGACGTGTTATTCGGACGTGCTAAAAGTTCTAAAACCAGATGTGCCAAAACAGAAAACTTGAATATTTGGATGGAAATAAAATAACTCGTCATACGACCTGAATGTGTTTGAAACATCTGGCAGTGCCAGGTTAAAGCTTGTCCAAACTTGTTCTAGGTGTCTTGATTTGTTCATTGATAAGAAATGAACAAAACTTGTCTTAAAGTAACTTAAGTGAGGCTATTTCAAGGGCATGTCCCAAAATGACGTAATTTTTGATCATCCGGAGACATTGTAAAATAACGTCATGCCCAATGCATATCCTAAATGAAGTAATTTTTAGTCGTGTGCAGGGAGAAGTCGTAAAATGGCGTGTCAAAAACATGTCCTAAATGAAACGTTATGTTAGATTAATTCGCCCAAATGCGTTACATTTTAGGTCATTGGCATAATCAAAAATGTGGTCTTTAAAAGTAATTTTTGGGCATTTTGGTCACACGTCCAAAAATCACATTGTCAAGTTCATTAGTGCCTCTTTAAAACTTGTTAAAACTTGTTTGAAATGACCCGATTTTGTTCATTGGAAAGACATGAGTAAAACTAGTCCTAAAGTGTTTTTTTTTACGGTGGGGACATCTAAAATGACGTAATTTCCAATCATACGCCGAAAGGTTTCCTAAAATGATGTACATGTAGGTGTCAAAACATGCCCTAAATGACGTCATTTTTGATTAGATCGTCCAAATGCGATCAAATTTACATGTACATGTAGGTCATGTTTAGTCATTGGAAGACGACATCAACGCCTGAATGGTTCTTCAGTCATTTTTCGTCACATGTACATCCCCAAAACTCGCATTATTTTATATCATACCAACAGACATTATTATAATAAAAATCACGTTCTAATAAGAGGTCATTTGTGACAAATTTAGCTATAATATACTAGTACACAAAATAATATTCATTAATTTGTGACCTTCAAACAAAATGGCTGAAAGGATGACCACTTGACAACAATTTGAAATTAGGTCGAAGTGTCCTTCGAAATGACTAAATTTAAAGACGCTCCCATCAGGTAGCCTAGACATTTTCTACTTTTATATTTTTCAGGTATAATCTATAACAAATCGATTTACTCACTGGTTTTTTTGCGAAACAAGATGTCCGAAAATAAGATATTGCGTGTTCAAACCAGAAATTCACAAATACCGGTAATATAAAAAAAAGTACTGGATTGAATAATCCGTCTTTAAATTCGGAATAAAAATGCGCTTGTTTTGCGAAACAGGGTAGAAATTAAAATCAATATTAAATTGAGATTTTGGGCAGGCTTTAACCACCCCATTAATGGTGATGGGCTGGTGGTGATAAGATTGTTGTTTTCGTAATTTCATTATGACGACATAAAGCGGGGAGTGGAAGGTTAAGAGAACGAGTTTGAAATTTGCTCAAAATATAAAAAATGAAGAAAAAAAATAGATTGACGTCACCAAAGTGAATGGTTATAAATTTGAAGACATTTTAGCATAAGCGGACCTTGCGGCGACTATTTAACGCATTTCGCAAATTTCCACTTTAGATTTTATCCTTTTTTATTTGGCCTACAAACTCCGAAATTTTCCATTAAGTGCTCGTTTAAGTCACATCGAAAATATCGCCAAATCAAAAGCATTATTTCTGCTCAATACTTATTTTCAGTATTTTCATATTACAAAATACTGAAATAGGATAAAATAAAATTTTATTCTGCTATTTTTCAAATTAAAAATGGTCAAGATAAATGAGCATTTCATTCAAATCATAATGGTCAAGCCAATTGCGAACACCCCCATCGTCGTAAGCCCTATTCTCAGCCATTTTTTATTTGTCCCTACAGTCTCTGCTTCAGAATAAGTTATTCGAGAAGCCTAATACTCAAGACACACCAAACGAAAATCTAGGTTTATAAACCAGAAAATGGCGGAAACCGTGATGGCGTATTACTGTGTTTCCCACTCGTTAAACACGGTAACGTGTGCTGCAGTGTGCCATTGCGTTTTTTCCAATAACGCTCCCTATCAGATCCATATGATGAATTCCTTATGGCGCGGCGAATCCAGTAACACTCGGAATGGAACATTTCATCAGTAGCCTATACGGTGTCAATTGCACGATCAGTAATATTGTCAGTATTTGTTGATATTGACCACAGTATTATTAACTGTGCAGGGTCTGCACAAATCTCTCACCATCGGTTATCGTTGCACTACCGGTGTCTACAGCACATGGAACCACTGCACACCCTGTATAAATTCGAGTGCTCCAACATCGTAAGATATTTGAAAAGCATACATGTACATAGACCCCCTAGTGTGGATTTATGGACGACCCCCTTCGTCCCATGTCCTACAGTATGTCCCATTCCAAGTCATTCGCGATTGCTGGTTTAGACCAGGGTCGTCCATAACCCTGGAATGTTTGGAGAAAGCATCTCCCTTTTTTAATACATTTGAGATATTATGAACGACCCTTCAGTTCATCGACTCGCACATAGCCTAGTCCTGTTTTTGGGTCACTGTGTCATTCGTTTTCGTCCATCTTTAAATTCCCCAGAAACCCCTTAGCATCGTTTAGGGGGTCACTCAACCGCTATACACGTGTAACGGGAGAATTTTAAGAGGGTTTTAAAAGGGGGGAGAGGGGTCATTGGGCTTCACGGTCAGTGGAGCGAACCGGAAGGAACGCGAGAAACCCCCCTAATCATAGCGCCCTGGCCCGGGAACGAAACCCCTTAAAAACGCCTTACGTGTCGGTCTATCTGTTGAAAAAAGGGGGCGAAAAAAACAAACTGACCCACAAAAAAAAATTAAGAAAAAAAACGGTAAAAAGTATTGTTAAGTAAAAGGTCACGGTCGACTTTAGGGGAGGCGAAAATTCACATAACAGTTTTCGAACGGGAGCAAGCACTTCCTGGTTTCGCAAATTCCACTGAACGAAATTACCTGAATTTTCAAGGTTTTCCCGGTTCAATAAATATATTTAAATGCTTAAACGCGTGCCACGAATAACAAGGAATCAAATATGAGAATTTCATTAAAAATTATACAGTAAAATTGTAAGCAAACCGATATAATTGTTTTTGCGTGTGCTGCAAATGATTTGTAAAGTTAAGTTATACGATGTACGACTTGTCATTCGGCTATTAGAATCGTTCGGCTATTGTTGTCGAAATGGTCTGGGCCCAATGTGATCCCATTAACCGGAGTCCATTGTACTTATACCAATCAAAATCGTTGCGCGCCACAACAAATTTCCAGGTATGATATGAATTTCCCTGATTTTTCCCTGACTTTTCCAGATAAAATCAATTTCCCTGACTTTTCCATGTTTTCCAGGTCCGGCGGAACTCTGCTATGCTAGGTTTTTTAGTGAACATTACCAAATAAATATATCCCAATGATGGATTTTACGAACATTGTTTCGAAAAATTACCAGCAATAATGGATTTTAGATATGTTTTCCTCGAATCACCAATGATGCAATTTAAGGCCATATTTAAAATTTTAGAAATATTAATATTGACAAAAATTATAACTCCACACACGAAAATTGAATAGAAAATTAACATAAATAACGGATTTTAGGCGTAATCTCCCTAAATAACAACGAACAAACGAAATACAATTTTGATACTGAAAATTTGCAGGTTTCAATACAAAATTCCCTGAGGTTTCAAGGTTTCCCTGGGTTTCCAGGTGTAATGTGACATTTTAAAAACAATTGAATGTTCCGCGAAATGAAGTAGTGTACACAAATTTCAGCACACTAGGGAAGTCGATTAAAACTTATTACGTAAGGTCGTAAACTGACAGAAAATGACCGCAAGATACAGGGTGTCCGTAAATTGTTACAATTTACGAAGTGAACTTGAAAATACAAAAATTTAGCGAAAAAAAACAGGTGTACCATTAAACCTTATAATGGACATAAAATATAAGTGTAACATAGCTTACAGGACGAAAAATATAAAATGTGCAAATAAAATTAAAATATTGTAGCTTCATTGTCAGGATAGGCTACAAATCATCCAAAATGGCCTAAATTTCGTACGATAAAAATGACGACAATACAGGGTGTCCCTCGATTATTCCGATTATTCGTGTTTTAAAAAAACTTATCAAAAAAGGTCCATTACATTATCTAAGCAACAGAGTGATCACGTCATTATTGACAGAATAAAAATTATCATTCTGAGCAAATTTTTAAAGTAATTAGACCAAAACTGGTGGATTTTAGTAATTCAAAACAACATTTCGTGCAAAACTGGATGACGAACGGCGGAATATAATTTTATGTCTGTAAAGATTTTATAATTTTTAATACAATACATATTTGTGATATATTTAATATTGTCTTGAATTACTAAAATACATCATTTTTGGTATACTTAGGTTAATAATGGTCAATGATGACGTTTAAATAATGAAAAAAGCCAAGAACACAGCACGGTCATACCGATTACAATGTTGTTATAATTGTTATTGTAGCGCCGGAAGACGATGTTAAATCATCGAATCGTCGCGGATAAATTTTGGTTCCCTTTTTACCGTGCTGTGTTCGTGTTTGTATTTCAAAATCGTCAATAAAAAATAATTGATTCCATTTTAATTATGCAAATTTGGGGGAAAAAATGGCAATACCGAACGAAATAGGTCGTTTTGAGTCAACAACGAAATCTTAATTATCGAATTTAGGTACGTGTAATTAATTTTTGGTAAATTTCACGTTTGTAAGAATAAAATAATTTGGGAACAGATTTGGTGGCCCAAGTCTACAACAAAATGGCGGCTATAATAAATTATCAGTTTTCCAAATCAACGTTTTCACTATTAGTTTTACCCCCCATATAAAGTCTATTATAAGATTTACACCCCTTCCCCTCCCCAAGGTCGCCCAAAACCCCAAAATGGGGTACAAACGAAATCGAACGTCCAGTTTTGGGGTCAAGAGGCTAACGGGTGTTTTTGGTCCTGCTGACCCAGTTCTGATGCTAATCTAGCCTAGCCTTTTTTGTGGTTTTAGCTTAGTTTTTTAATTACGCGTATATCTTAGGTAATTTTTTTTAGTTTTTGTGATAACGAATTAAGAAATTGTGATTATATATAGTTTCGAAATCGGGAATTTAATTTATAATAATATAATTGAGGGTCACCTCATTAGGAGGTAACGTAGGCAACCTCGGAGGGCATTTCAAAATTTCGTCTTAAATGAAGTCATTTTTGTTGACGTCATCAAAAACGTATGTCCTAACTCATACATTTTTATTACATTTTCAAACGTTTAAAAAAAGCGTCACTTTTAAACTGCAGTCAAACAATTTCTAACCCGACGCCATTTTATTTCCTTTTTCGGTAATTTTTTTGAAGCCACCAAAATCTTCCTTTTATAAAGGCATCATTTTTGGCCACTGTCAAATTTTGGCAAAGTTTGTTTATTTTTAAAAATCACCATTTAAATACTTGGGCAAAAGCGAAACATGATTTCACTTTGGCCATTGTTTTTTAAATTAGTTTTTACAAACAAAAATTGATATTTATGTGTAAACGAAGGTCAAAGGTCAAAAGACTTACAATTTTTTTTGTGTACTTTTTCTCGATTTTTTGGGTCATTATTATTATTGTTATTGTTATCATTATTGGGTAATGATCCATTTACAAAGAAATTCTCTCATTCTTCTTTAGTTGGTTTTTTCTGGTCATTGACATTTCCGGTTCGTCCATAACCAGTTTCTAATAAGAGCTGGGGGGGGGG